>JAXGGA010010532.1:0-46414 GCA_038373865.1 Uloborus plumipes | reverse complement strand
TGGGGTTGTTATTGAGAAATTCTTTTTTTTAAATGAAAATGTTTTCTAGAAAATATTTTTTGGCATAGACCAGTGGTCCTTAATCTAAGGTGATTGTCCAAAAAGAGTGATTTGGGTTCTAGAAGGGCGATTAAATCGTGAGGGTCGATAGGGGCACTGAGTATTTAAAAGGTAAAATAATAATAATAACAAGCAAGCAAACATCGAAATTGAAAACGGATTGATTGAAACGGAACCAAGTTCAGGCAAGGAATCACAAGTGTAAAAAAAGAAGCAAATTAAAGTTCAGGAGCATCCTCCTCAAATTCTTAAGGAAGTATTTCGTGATTCATTGCCAAATTTATACATTCTCAAAGCTTTTCAAAAATTTTAACTGTAAGTGCCTTTCAATTGCCTCATATTGTAATTTTAAAAAGGAGATAACTTCATAGAAAATGAACTCGTAATTTTGAAAATAACGTCAGTTAATCCCCTCATTTCCTTTCAAATTGCTGTCAGTTCGTTTTGTAAAGGAAATATGAAATAAATAAATAAAAGGTAATAAAATAAACGTAAAAAAGTTGCTTTAAATTTATTTATTTTTGTTTTTTATTAATTTTTTGAGTTTAAGAGTAATTTGATAAGAATACTTTATTATGTATATTTTACTTAAAAATTAAAATTAGTCATTTATGTTTTCAACGATATCGATGCTCATTGGATATAACTTATGGTATTTTCAATTAAGAGTGGGTTAGGGGGAGGGGGAGGTGGCGATGAGCTTAAAAAGGTTGGAAACCTCTGGCGCAGACATATCAGGATAACAGCATCAGGAGTCTTGAAAGAAAAAAAAACTGGGTTGCGTCGGAAAATACGGAATATCTGTATACATGGCCCCTCTTTTTATAAAAATGAATCTTTCAAACTGATAAACTGATGGTCAAAGCATTGCCAGCTAAACGAGAAGTTCTGTCAAGAACTAAACGAGACTACTTTCCCGTACATTGACATCGGCATTGTAACATCTGATCAATATTCTCTTGAATATCTGAAACTGAAAATTATGTCAAACATACCTTTATAGCACTTAAAGCTGATTTCTAAAAGCAAAATATACCCCTCTCATCAGATGAAATGGACACGAAAAAAAAAATCTCGTTCGTTAATAAAATGTCTCGAATTTTATTTTTAATCCGTTGCCAGTTGTTAAATATAAATAAAGAAAATGCTCTCGTGAATGAAAAATTTTTGTAAACAAAAAAAATCGTCTGCCAAAAAATAATAATAATAATAAATTAAACAAAATAAATAAATAAATAAACAAAAAATCGTCTGCCCAGTCAGTCATTTTTTTTTGAGCTTGTATTTCCGCCATGTTTGCGGAGTCGGAGTCGGAATCAGAGTCCTCACAGAAGATTTTTCAGAAAGTACTTTACATACATTTTTTATCAAAACCATTTTCTTACAAAGTTACTTTGAAGGAAATCCGCCTTTAAGTTCAGAATCAACATTCAATTTAAATTTCCCAGTAGGAGCTCATGGTAAAAAATTTTCTGAGCGGTTCATCATTGAACGAAAAATGGTTCTAATTGAAAAGTGAAATATGGGAATGAGTCTCTCCGAGATCTTTCGAACAAAAAAAAAGTTTATACAATTCGGACGGTTCACTTAAAAGTTATTAGGTGGGGAAAGGTTGCTTGAACGGTTCAATGTTGAATGAAAAAATGTTCAAATCGGAAATTTAAAAACGGGAATGAAGTATTCTTGATAAAATCTGTGTAATAATGGACTAACTGTAACTGTGTTATAAGAGATTAACTGTAACCGTACTCGGAGCTCACGAGAGTAGAAGAACAACACGACGATCGCGAGACGCTTGGCGTCGTATCATCAGTGCATGTTAATAATGTCCTAATATAGATCTATGTTCAGTGTTTATGTTAATTGCGTTGTGGCCGCTATTTTTAGATGTTAATTAAAGTCTAGCGAGCTATGCAAACCGTCTATGTAATTCTTCATCACTAGCAGACAAACAGAACATGGTGGCAGCGGTGGTGGCAGCCGGTGTGTGGTGACGAACTGGTTCCGTTTTTGAACTGGATGACTGTTCTTCAATAATGACTGTGATTTAAGACTGTAGCGTTGGAATTAAACATCTTGACTGTGAAGTAAGTGAAAGAACATTAATTAAATCCTTGTGCAGTGCTTGAAAACAAAAATCATAGTTGTTAAAAATGACAGATGCATCGCAGAATGAAAACGAAATCATGCCGAATAAAGAACACCCCACTTCTCCCGCATATCATGTAACTCCTCCAGAAACATTTTCATTTTCTGCACCAATTCTTTGGTTGAAATGGAAACAGCGTTTTGAAAGATTTCGTTTCGCTTCCGGACTAAATAAACAGTCGGGCGAAGAACAAGTTAATGCGTTAATATATTTTATGGGGGACAAAGCGGAAGATATATACACATCTTTTGATTTATCAGACGAAGAGAAAATTGATTTTGAGCTAGTGGTGAAGAGGTTCACAGAACATTTTATTGTAAAACGAAATACAATCTTTGAACGAGCACGATTCAACCAGAGAACTCAAAAAGATGGGGAGTCTGTAAATGAATTCATAACAGATTTATATGCACTAGCTGAACATTGTGATTATGGACCGCTGCATGAACTAGTACGAGATAGAATCGTCGTTGGGATTCGAGACAAGTATCTAAGCGAAAAACTGCAACTGGACGCCGAACTTACACTAACCAAAGCAATAGAAAAAGTTCGATTGTCCGAATCCGTCAAAAAACAACAAGAATTTTTGACACGTGAAAACCCATCATCCGTGCAAGAAATTTCAGGCAACAAACAAAAATACAAGAAAACAGATTACTTTTCGAAACAGAAAACATCGGTTCATAAGGGGTCAGATAAAACCAAAACAACCGAAAATTGCAAATGGTGTGGAAAACAGAAACACGAAAGAAAATTCTGTCCAGCAAAGGAGTCTCTCTGTCGAAAATGCAGAAAAAAAGGACACTGGGAAAAAGTTTATGTCCTGCGAAAAGAGTAAATGAAATTCACAATGAAGTTGGCTATATAGGCTTAGTGGAAAATAAACAAGATTGTGATGAATGGGTGGTCCCTATCAAAATATTGGGAAAATCGATCAAATTTAAAATTGACAGTGGTGCTGATTTTTCTGTGATGCCTAGCGATATTGTACGAAAAGTACTGAAGGATGCTCGTCTTTTGAAGACTGACAAGATAATTTTTGGTCCCGATAGAACACCTCTGAAACTAGTTGGAAAATTAGTTGAAAACATCGAATATGACGGACTTAGCTGTGTAGAAGATATTTACGTCATAAAGGATCTTGAAAATTGTATATTGGGGAAACCTGCAATCAAAGTTTTCGGACTTGGTCCTAACATAAAATCAGTACAGAGTATAGGCAGCTTTAATCCTGTTCAGGAGTTCCCTGAGCTGTTTCGGGGACTAGGACAGTTAAAAGGAGATTATCATATAGAATTATCTGGTGATGCAAAACCTTATGCACTCACATCTCCACGCAGGATTCCAATACCGTTGCTAGAAAAAACAAGACAAGAAATAAAAAGAATGCAAGCCATGAATGTGATAACACCGGTAGAAAATCCTACAGATTAATGTTCACCAGCAGTGGTGGTGAAAAAAAAAAGATGGAAATGTAAGAATATGTGTAGATTTAACAATATTAAACAGAAGTATTCGGAGAGAATATCATCCGTTACCAACGACGGAATATAATTTATCTTTATTGGCTGGAGAAAAGATATTTTCCAAGCTTGATGCAAATTCGGGATTTTGGCAAGTACCTTTAGATGAAGAGTCTTCTTATCTAAAGACTTTCATCACTCCCTTTGGAAGATTTCGTTTCTTACGTTTACCTTTCGGGATTTCTTCAGCGCCAGAACATTTCCAGCGTCGAATGTCCCATGCTTTAGAAGGCTTATCCGGCATCATATGCAACATGGACGACATTCTGATATGGGGATCCAATCAAAAGGAACATGACGAACGTTTGCGATCAACATTGAACCGTCTAAAAGCGACAGGTATTACTCTAAACAAACAAAAATGTTGTTTTTCTGTCAAGTCGATCAAATTTCTAGGTCATGTTATTGATGAAAAAGGCATACGTCCAGACTCGCAAAAAATAAAAGCCATACAAGATTTCCAACCTCCTACAAATAAGACAGAGCTTAAACAGCTACTTGGAATGGCCAACTATTTAGCAAGATTTATTCCTAATTTTTCAGACCTCATGGCTCCCTTGATTTCATTGCTTTCTTCTAAAAATCAATTTATTTGGGATGCACCTCAAGAAAATGCATTAAGAAAATTAAAGCAAGTGCTATCATCTGAACCTGTACTTACAGTTTTTGACCCAAACAAATTGTCTACAGTAACAGCTGATGCTTCATCCTATGGACTAGGGGCTACATTGTGCCAGAAACAGGAAGATTCCACGATGAAGGTAATTGCATATGCATCAAGAACTTTAACACCTACGGAGCAACGTTACGCCCAAATCGAAAAAGAAGCACTGGCCTTAACATGGGCATGTGAAAAGTTCTCCAATTATGTGATTGGTACAAAATTCCTTCTGGAAACTGATCACAAACCATTAGTTGATGAGAAAATCACTGGATGATCTCTCTCCTCGTCTCCAAAGATTCAAAATGAGATTAATGAGATATTCCTTTGATGTTTTTCATACTCCAGGAAAAAATCTATTGGCAGCTGACGCCCTATCCCGGTCACCTCATCAACAAGAGGATCCAAACTTTGATTTGGAAGAAGATGTTGAGCTTTTCGTTCGACAAATCACGGACACTATTCCCATAGTTCCACAAAGACTTTCTCAATTGAAACAAGAGCAAGAAAAAATCCAACATGCAAGATGTTAACTAAATACGTCTTAGAAGGATGGCCAAAGAAAAGCAAAGTTGACCCATCCTGCCGGCCTTTCTGGCCTCTGAGATACGAAATCTTGCTTCAGAACGGATTGCTCATGAGAGGCATTCGAATAATCGTTCCAGAAGAGTTACGACGCATAATTTTGGAAAAAATTCATGAAGGTCATCTTGGGATTACCAAATGCAGGGCACGTGCCAGATGTGCAGTTTATTGGCCAAATATCAGTAAAGACATCGAAGAGAAAGTGAAAAATTGTACAGCTTGTATAAAAGAATCAAGTAACAGACATGAACCACTTATCCCAACACCGTTTCCAGAGAGACCGTGGGAAATGATAGGTCTTGATCTCTTCAAATACAAAAATTCATGGTATCTTCTCATTACTGATTATTATTCACGTTTTCCAGAAGTAGCAAAGCTAAGTAGTTTGACTTCTGCCGAGGTAATAAAACACTGCAAGTCTATCTTTGCACGTCACGGAATTCCGGACACTCGAAGATCAGATAACGGTCCACAATTTGATCCTGTAAAAACAAGAGAATTTCAGGAATTTTCAAAAAGCTATGGATTTGCACATATCACAAGTAGTCCGAAATTTTCTCAAAGCAATGGATTTATAGAGTCTTCTGTTAAAACAGTCAAAATGCATATCAAGAAATCCACTGATCCTTACCTAGCGCTGATGGCTTATCATTCGACTCCATTAGAAAATGGATTTAGTCCTGCAGAGCTCTTGATGAGAAGAAAAATTCAAACAACTCTCCCCATAGCAAAGAGTCAGTTGCAACCTCACCCGATTGATAAGGTAGAGCTCGAACAAAAGGAAGAAAGAAGAAGAGAAAAGCAAAGAGCAAATTACAATAAGCATCATGGAGCTAGGAATCTTGAAGATTTAAAGGAAAGGCAGGGAGTTTGGATGACAGATAAAAGAGCAACAGGCAAAGTTTTAGAGAAAACTCGATTTCCAAGATCATACTTGATCCAGTCTGGGAAAAGAGTTTACAGAAGAAACAGGAAGCATCTGGTACCATCTCCAGATTTCTCGCCAGAGCCAGAGCCGAATGCAGACATAGATGATACTTCAGATCATCTAGTGCCAGATGCTACAGGAAGTACTCCAGGTGGACTACCATCAACCCGCAGTTCTCCTCAGGTCCAGTCTCCACAGTGCTATGTTACCAGAAGTGGTAGGACTGTTCGCCCACTCCAGAGACTTGACCTTTAAAGGGGGGGGAGATGTGTAATAATGGACTAACTGTAACTGTGTTATAAGAGATTAACTGTAACCGTACTCGGAGCTCACGAGAGTAGAAGAACAACACGACGATCGCGAGACGCTTGGCGTCGTATCATCAGTGCATGTTAATAATGTCCTAATATAGATCTATGTTCAGTGTTTATGTTAATTGTGTTGTGGCCGCTATTTTTAGATGTTAATTAAAGTCTAGCGAGCTATGCAAACCGTCTATGTAATTCTTCATCACTAGCAGACAAACAGAACAAAATCTTTCGAACAAAAAAAAAAGTTTATTCGATTCGGACGGTTCACTTAAAAGTTATTAGGTGGGGAAAGGTTGCTTGAACGGTTCAATGTTGAACCAAAAATGTTCAAATTTAAAATTTAAATACGGTAATAAAGTATCCTTGCCGAGATGCTTCGAACAAAAAAAAGTTTGTTTAAATCGGACTGTTCACTCAAAAGTTATTAGGGGTGACAGCTTGTTTGAACGGTTCAATATTGAACGAAAAATTGTTCAAATCGAAAATGTAGATACGAGAATGAAGTATCCTTGAAAAGATCTTTCGAACAAAAAAAAGTTTGTTCAAATCGTACTGTTAACTAAAAAGTTAGTATCGCGGGACAGGTTGTTTGAACGGCTCAAAGTTGAACCAAAAATTGTTCAAATCGAAAAATCAAATATGGGAATGAGCTGTACTCGTCGAGATCTTTCCAACAAAAAAAAGTCTGTCAAAATCGGAATGTTCATTCAAAAGTTATTAGGGGGGGGGGACAGACAGACAGACCGACCGACCGACAGACCGACACACAAATTCCCCATCTCAATACCCTACTTTCAAATTTTTAATTTTTCGATATTTATTTCATTTTTTTTTTCTTTTTGACTTTGTTTTGGACTTGACGATATTTTTTGAACTTGGCGATATTTTTTGGATTTGGCGATATTTTTTAGATGCATTAAGCCACTTTTAATACTTTTTTCGTCTCTTTTATTTTTGACGGGAAAGTAGGCTGAAAACGACGACAGCATAACAAACCATGGCTTTTTTGGTACGATTATAATAAGCAATATCTATGTTCAAGTCCCATTTGTAACAAGCACTATATTAAAATGTATAGAGGCTTGCAAACCATTATCCCTTTGGTGCAATTATAATGATTACATGTCGATAGGAGGTGTGGGGGTTCCAATTGCATATGTACTAGTAGATAAAAATGTTTAAAATAATAATAAATAATGTATAAATTGCTTGCTGAAAATTTTGAAGATCATGAAACACACTTTGTTCTCTTGCTAGTGGCGCAATAACAATAGGTGGTCTGCTCAACTCTACCCATGATATGAGCTCTAAACAGAGCCGAAACCTCGGTTTTATCTATTAACTAACTATTCTATAATACATTCGCCTACTATACATGCATGCTGCAAATTAAAAAAAAAACTGTGTTGCTTTTTTCGTTAAAATATTAATAATTTGTCGGAATATATTTAGAAGATTAATTTTTATAATTCAAAGCGAATTATAAAATTGATAAAAAAAAATAAATTTTTACATGAGTGGGTATTATACCAGCTACTAACAGAGAATGATAACTTGAATTTTAATGCGAGAAATGTACAACTTATGTACATTCCATTCAAATTGTTCTTTTAAAAGTAAATTCAAAGTTTTCGCTAGATCTATATCTGGATGAAAGAAAGTCGGGATGCACAAGAAAGAATATAGTTCTAACTTCATTTTTCTCCCGAAATATCTCGGGTTTTTTTGTTCATTTTTTTTTTCTCTTAATTCTCACAAGTCGCCGAAATCTTCATCAGAAATAACATAAAGATTTCTGACGTTGAGCAAAGCTTTAAAATGCCGATTCCAATTTAGAGCCAATTTGAAATGTTTTAAATCTTTCGTCCATTAAAGCAAGAGTAGATCTAAAAATCTGCTCAAAAAGTTCTTTTAGGTACTTTTAGATTGGGCTTAAATTTCCTTCGACGTTTTTCTCATAATGAAAAAACTTTTCCATTTTCCGTTGTCACCACAAAGTTTAAGTGGGAAAACCAAGATCTCTTTTCACATTTGAAGTAGGGCAATTTTGGTGAAGGAAAAAGTTAAAACGATTTACAATTCTCAAAATGAAAAAAACTGAAGATTAGTTTTGAAAATTACAGTACATAAAGACAGGATAATACACATTCAACATTGAATATTGTTAATTATTTTTAGCAATAAATTTTAAAAACAAAAACAGGAACTTTTTTACTTTGTTCACTACAAAGGGCAAAGGGATAAATAATATATTTTTTGAATAAAATATTTCCTTGATATTGATTATTGAAAATATTTTTTACAAATGAATGAATAAATCAACAGATAATTGAATAAATGAATGAATAATTGAACAATAAACTAGTAAATGAATAGCTAATTAATTAACCTATGATAGAAAAAAAGAGTGAATAACATAGTAAATAAATAAGAAAATGAATGAATGAATGAATAAATAAGTGATTTAATGAACTAAGTAATGTAGAAGAATTGATTAATAAATGAATACGTAAGTTATTTAATAAAGAAATGAATAAGTAAACGAAGTGAACTATTTCATTTTGCTCCCTTCACTTCACCCCGCTTGAACTTGGCAGATTGTATTACACAATTAAAACCAAAACATGCCTCTAACATTAGCTAAATAAGTACTCTAGCGGATACCAGAAGATCCCAATTAATATTTAAATTGTTATTTCGAAAAACTTCATCATTTTACATCCGAAAAAAAGTATTTTAATAACCCACAAAATATTACAATATGGGTGGCAAATTTCGAAAATGATTTCTATAATTACATGCCTTGATAAGTTTGCTCTTCAAATTGCGAAAATGTGTTAAAGCAGCATTTCTAAATGGAATTTACTTTGAAAAAAAAGTAAAAAAAAAGGACAAAAACACTTTTTTCAAAGAAACAGGACATCAATTCATTAATTTTCGAAAACATTGATGTAAACAGATGTAAACAGAACACATATGAAATTGTAATCTACATAAAATTTTGAACACTTCACAAAAAAGGAAAAAAAAATGATATAAGCTGACTAAAATGAAAAGCAATTAGAAAAATATAAGCGTAGAGCTGATAGCACTTGCCATGCATGGATAAATTGTCATGCAAAAAATAAATATGTAAATAAAATAAAATAAATAAAAATAAGTAAGCAAATTCTTTTCCAATTTCACTTTTATGTATTTTAGGCTCTTGTTAATGAACTGTGTGTTATTTGCCGTCCTGCTGCGGAAAGTAAAAGCTATCTTTACATTATATTAAGCTGAATTCAATTTCACCCTTTTATTCCTTTTACTAAATTGAGTAATATTTTAAAAGCTAGAAGGAGGAAATTTGAAGAAAGATACTTAATGCTTTAAGGGCCATAAGTATCGAAGTAGAGGGTGGAAAATTTTTACACTCAAAAGTATTAAATGGCGAAGCATGTAACATGTACATCATACAGGCAATGTACCGACTGCCCGGTTATCACATCCAGAGACTGCAGTCTTGCACTTGTTATGGACTCATTAGTCAGGAATAGTCAGTCTCTTAAAAATAAAATTTCAGAATTTTTATTAACTTTTTATTTTAGGAAATCTTTTTATTATTAACAAATTATCAAGAAGTGATAAACAATGTGGGCGGTACATCCATAGGCGAATTTACGGGGGTGCATTGCGCCCCAAGCAATTTTGGTCACATTTTGAAAAGAAAAAAAATTAAATATCATCAAGAAACATAGTTTGGAAAAAAAAAAAAAAAAACTCGGAACGAATTAATTGTTAAATGGTCTATTTTTCTGTTTAATATCTGTCACAGGGAGAGGGGTGGTAGCTATATAGTCTTTACTATTTAATTCACTTATGAAATGAATATAAAAAAAGCAGTTGCGGTGCTATCGTTTGTTAAATTTCTTCCTTAATACCTAAAATAGTACTAAAGAAATACTCCCCCCCCTCATAAGATTTTATTCAAATATTCAATAACTTCGTACAGTTTAAGAGCAGAAAAAAAGCCTATTATTTTGTTCTAGTGCAGAATCAGAAAAAATGATAGCATTAATGATTTTGTAAAATGTCTTTTTCATTCATATGCTCATAAATATAGCTTTGATTAAAAGGTTCCTTGTAGTCTTGAAACAAGCACCAGTACTTTTTGTATTGCTGTTTCGTGCTTCAAACGTCGATTTTGAATCTTGTCATCCCTTTGAATATTAAGGAGCTCTGTTCATTACTCATTAAAGTTAAGCTGCTAGAGCCTTAAAATATTTCGTTTGATATTCCATATTCTTGACATGATTTCCGTGGATTTATAGATGAGCATTAAGACAATGGAAATAAATGAAGTGTGAACTGCGTGTATGAAGGCATAATTTCGGTAAAACAAAGAATATATTTTTGTACAGGAAATAAGCATTGAATTGCTTATATTGAGGACACGATTAAGTTAAAGCGATGCCCAGGTTATGTTGAAAATTTTTATTTTCCCTCAAAAGACAATCCCCCTCCCCACCAATTAATAGATGTGATACATAAACAAATCTAATATTCACTTATAGATTGTACACTAATAATCCTAATACATATTGATGCTGCCCCATCTCTTTGTTTCCTCTTACAAGTAGCTGTATCTAAAACTTTGTTTTTAGTTTAGGGAAAAAAAATCTAATACTAAATATTTATAATAAATTGAATATTACAACCTTTTGAAACATTCAGTCAGGCAAAGCTGAACTTTTGGGTAAATGCAGAATCCTGTAGGGTAGTTTTTGATCTATTGATAAAATAAATTATAATTAAAACTTCCAGATTAAATATTTTAAATTTCAAATTCAGTATTAGGCAACAATTTTTAGAAGTACTTCCAAAATCGGGAGAAGTTTAATACAAATAGAAGTATTAATGAAATTGTATAGAAAATATAATAATGAAATAGTAAATAGCGCGGCATAAGTCGAAAAATAAAACATTTGCATAATATTTAAACATTGTTGAATTTATGTTTTTAATCAACAACAAAATTGACATTGTTTTATTTTGTTCCTCTTAAAATATGGTGTGCTAAAATTCAAATCTAGGGAACAGTGCTTAAATTTTTCACTGTTAATTGAATATTAGCATTAAAATATTTAAATTTTAAATGAACTTCAGGCAGAACAGCGTTTTTATTGCTGTCATTATAATAGATTTTTTTAAAAAGAAACAAATAAAAAAAAAAGTGAAAGTAAGGAAGCGTATTTTCCTACATATTAAAGAGGCCACGTGCTACGTGTAATCGAGATATTTTTCTTTTTTTGGCTGATTACTCATTAGTTGGAAAAAACGATTTCGTATTTCACTTTGAAAGGCTGTACACTAATTCTTATTTAGAAATTGATTAAATATATGGTAAACTAAAAGCAGATGCTTATAGATTGCTTTGGATTGCACACAACGACTAAAATGACGCGCACATATTTACCACAAACAAACGACCGTCGAAATCATGGGCAAACAATGAACCACATTTTTAAAACAATGAACAATTTCAACTTTTTTTTTATTTCCAAGTTTTTGCTGAAGTCACCCCCCCCCCCCTACTTGCTTTTATTTTAGTCTGGATTGCATGTAGCACGTGGCAAAAGAGGCCACGCGTTACGTGTAATCCAGACTTTTTTTGATGAAAACGAGCACAATATTGGAAAAATGCCTTTGTATTTCGGTACGAAAGGTTGTGTTCCCAAGTAGCACACTTCGTTTTTTATAGGTTGTAAAATGGTTATTAACATTGTAACAACCGCTTAAAAACGTTTAAAGGTTATTTGTGCTACCTGGGTTATGTTCTATATTTAGAAATTGATTTAAAATGTGGTAAACTTAAAGCAGGTGCTAAGAGATAGCTTTAGATTGCTCACAACGCACTAAAATTGCGTAAGCTTATTTATCACTTACGAACGAACAAACTCATGTAAAACGACCTATACAATACTATACATTTAACATATACGAACTAAATGTATAGGAATTAAAGTATGTAAATCAAATAAAAAAATAAAAATTTTGCATCTTTGGCTTTGAAAAAAATAGCAATATCAAATCAAATTAAAGCTTGCTGTGTAGAGTCAGATTGAAGCTGTTCATAGTTTTCTAAATAATTCATCGATAAAATTTTTTTTCCAAATTTAGAAAGAATAATATTGGGACTATCTAAATGTCTCAAAATAGATTTTTTTTTAAAAAAGGGTGGTTGCCTAACCTGTCTTAAACAGCAAAATACTTAATTTCTAGATTTCTGGTTCAATTCTTGAATGCGGAAAATCAATTCCAAAAACCCGAGGATAAAGTTGAAAAAAAAAAAAAAAAAAGAGATTGGTCGAAGGCAAAAAACAATAAAAATAAAACAAATTATTGCAAATTAAATTAACAATACATAGTAATAAATTAAAAAAAAAAATATATATATATATATATTATAAAAAGATGAAAAAAAAAATGTTGATCAACAAAATAAGCACTGTATTTAGACACGCGAAAAAAGCAGACGGTAATACTAGATTCCAGAGTTAATTTTACTGCCTATGACGCAATGGATCACGTGGTCGCTAAATGTCACACAAGCAAACAATAAAAGGATAAATGTGAAACCAAAGCGAAGTCAGAAACCAACTATTGATTACTGAAGAACATTCATATTTCATCCCGATTTTTTAAAATTGGTCACTTTATTGATTCAACGCATTACTGATTAAAACTATTTCAAGTTGGAGATATAAATAGAAGATTTTTTTAAAAACAAGATCCCCCCCCCCAAAAAAAAATGAAAAAGGACAAATTTAACTTTTATTTCCCAATGTCAATATAAAATTAATTTACAGAGAAGATATAATTAGGCCCTCGAAAAATAATATGCTAATGTTATTGGAAAATCGCATGCAAAAAGTCGTGCAGGTTATCACAAATCAGGATCCGTTATAATTCTTTCGGAATGAAATCAAATAAAGAAACAATTTCCAATTTATCAGCCGAAAATATAATTAACGAGTGAAATTGAACCAAAAAGCAAGTAATGTATAGATTTATCTCGCGTTATCTTTTATCACAGTGGTCTTTCTTTTAGGAAGGAAAGAAACGCTTGGTCTTCCAAATCCAGCCACCCCAACCCATTACCTCCTAGCACGAAGTCAACAGAAAAGTAGGCTAAAAAGGACTCATGAGACATTTGCAAACACATACTTTAATTAAGAATCATTTTCATGTGTACGAAGGAAATTGTTCGCGAAAGAGTCAAAAAAAAAAAAACTTGGTTCCGATTTTAAAAAAATCAACCAATCCGACTTAAATAGGTTTCTGATTCACAATTGTACAAACTGCTTATGTGAGACCACAAATAGCTGAATGAGAATGTGGGCAAGAATGGAGGCTTATACCGGACCACAAATGGCGGATTATAGCTTGGCTTTTCGACGTCAGTGCTTTAAGGCATTTCACGCAGGACTAGTTCAGGGTGATGATAAGATTTTTGAGCATAAGAGGAAAAGGTCAACGCGTGTGGAATCGTAGTTTTTGCCGATTAGGGTGAAGTGGGCCCCCTCACTATGAGGTAAGTGGGCCCTCTTATAATAATGATGATTTCAAAATAAAAAGCAGTTATGATGAAGCAACCTCTAAAAGGAAATATAATCTCCCCAAAAACAACAGTGTTGTAAAAAAATCCCCCGCCAAGAAAACCTTAAATACTCAGCCTTAAAAAGTTATGATATCGAGTTTTCCCGCCAAGTTTGTGCCAAACTACAACTAACCTGTATGTATAGTTCTTTTAAATTGTTTTCAGTTTTGCCAGGCGGGAAGCTTTGTCTTGTGAGGTGGTTGCTTAATGAGTAAAAACTTCCCGCCTGGCAGGACTGAAAACAATTTAAAAGAACTATACATACAGGTTAGTTGTAGTTTGGCACAAACTTGGCGGGAAAACTCGATATCATAACTTTTTAAGGCTGAGTATTTAAGGTTTTCTTGGCGGGGGATTTTTTTACAACACTGTTGTTTTTGGGGAGATATCACATGTTTTTGCATTAATATATTATTTCTTTGCGTGTTTTTTTTTTCTCTTCAAAATTTACTTTGCATGTTTTTTTTCCCTTCAACATTTTTCTTGGCTGTCCGACATATGTGGTTTTCTTGGCGGCATGCATTTGGTGCAAAAGTTCAAGGATCTTCTTCAGTCTAGGATAAATTTGAAATCAATCACAATGTACCACCCGAACCGACGCAAAACAAAGCTAATTGCTAACAATACTACGATTAAATTAAAAGTTAAAAAAAAAAAAACCCCAACCCTTACTGCCGATCTCATATTAAAATGAACTAAATTGAAGATCCCTTTTAAAAGCCTTATGCAATAAAATCAATTACAAATATTTTATTTGTTAACAAATAGAAACTGGCAACAGATGAAATTATAAATCATTGAGTTTTCTTTCCTCGTCGCCCAACAATGACTAACATAAATGCTCAGATTTTGAACAGAGCTAGTAGATAGAAATCGGACCAATTTTAAGCATTAATAACTCCGGGGTGCGATGACCCCGGGGGCTAAATTTTGGGAAAACGTCCTCAATGTCTCATCGAGAATATTCATACCAAAAATCAACACTAAAGACCCCCGGGGAGAAAAGATACGGAAAATAAAAACGAGGGGGGAGGGGGTGGGGGGTCGAAAAACCCCCTATGCCGAGCTTTGGGACAAAATAAATGTGGGTGCAAAAGCAGAGCTCAGGTCCTGGATGTTTTGCTTTAGTATGTGCCGTCAGGGGCCGCTGGAGATTGAGTATACCAAAAATCAACTCTAGGGATCTTTATGGGGCTGAGATACATAGGGGTGAAAACCCCGGTTTGGTTACTCGCGTAAACAGTCCTAGTCGCTCTTTTACATTTTTCTTGCCGACGGAAATTTCTTGGCTGCTTGTATTTAGTTTTCTTGGCGGGGCGGGACGCTCCCGCGTCCCGTGATGATACAGACCTCGAAGGAATTGATGGTTCAGCTACAAAATCTGCGAAAGCTGGTATAACTAAGTATTTGGGAAACTTGCATCAAAGAAAACCATAAAGTATTATTAAGTTCTAATTTTAAAATATGACACAAATGAAAAAAATAGTGCTAAATTTGATAGAAAAAATAGAAATAGCTACGCTTTTTATTGGTTTAATGTAAGTGATGTTCGAATTGTAACTGAGGATGAAATGATAATGTTTCTCCCTCAGCAAACATCAAAAAGACGCTGCCATTCAGTGTTTCCATTTTTTTTCAACCTATATATTTTTTCTTATTTTACCAAAATTGATCTTAATCAACTCTATTATGTTCATTCAACACTAATTTATATGTAAAAGCAAAAAATATGCCTAACGGCTTTTAATGAATTTCACAGATACAATTGTTTTGTATTCTGCTTTATAATTTTCTGTCATGCACATTTAAATGTAAGTAGATATCTCGTTAATGGATACATTTACAAAAAAATATTTCCTACTAAACTTTTACATACTTTATCAGGTAGGACCTGCAAGCCCCCTTTTTAGATATGCTCACTTTAGATAGAAATAAATGGGGGTGGCTCACTTATCCCTTCCTAGGGGGTAAGTGCCCCCACGTCATTTTTTAAAGAATACGATAGGTAAAATATTCAAAGCTTTTTTTTTTTAGGAAATAATGCTGAACTTGTGTTTATTAATAATGTCCAAGATAAAATAAGTCAACAAGTTTAAACTGTTTTGCTTTAAAGTTGCTGTATAAGGCCTTAAAATCGAGCTGTTCTAAAAAGGGGGCCCACTTATCCTAGCCAACCCTACATTTTTAAAATTCGAACAAAATCTTTTATTGTAGTTATTACTTTCTTCAACAGAGTCAGTTCAAATAGTTGTTTTAGAGCTTCCAAGTGACTACAATATATATATTTAAAACTTCAAAAACAAACTTATGAATTACAGTAAAGATTTTTTAACAACGATTCATTGGGCCTCCTCCATTTACAGGTCATTCAAAAAAGTCGAATGGGTTCAAAAAGCTGTAAGAATAGGTAAGTACTTCTCCTTAAATCCTTTATCCTCATGCATATACACCTGCATTAAAAATACCACCTGGTAAAAAAGCTTTTTAAAATATGGTAATGAAAAGGAGAAGAAAGGGAAGGAATATTTTCTGGAACTCGGAAATTCCTGAACATGTAAATGTCTTCCGTGATGCTGCACGATTACATAATTTTTTTCATTCTTTTGTCTTAGACTTATACATTTTTGGTGTATTAAACATCCGTTTTTCTCTTTTATATCTGAAAAATGCAGTGAGTAATTTATTTCAATGTCTTTCATGAACATCTTGAAGCCATTGTGAACTTAAACTGAAGTTTTAAAGAAAATTTGACGGAAATCAAAGAATATTTTGCTTCATTTCGAAGCATTAAGCCTGGATTTAAAGTCTTTCGAATTCGGAAATTCCTGTTATGAAACTATTGTAGTTTTTATAGGTAATTAATTATGTGTAATGTTTTCTTATGAGATGCTCAAAATCATCTCTGAGCATTGAAATCAAAATACATGGTATGAAAGCTACTTCCATAAACAAAAAAATAGTTTTTTTTGCTTATCCAGTTTTTAAAAATATAAATGACTCCTGGAATGGTGTCACTTAAAACTCTTCCTATATACATATGGGTCCAAGAATACTCTCGATGTTTTCGTTAATCAATTGCAACGCAATATTATCTGCTGCATGAATGAGTGAAAATAATTATGTCAATTTCAGTTGTTTTTTTTTTTCTTTTTGTTTTGCTATTTGTCACATTAACCCATCTATGCCCAAGTTTTTTTTAATAATTTTTTTTATTAAATAGTTTTTCAATTGTTATCTGCTTAAAACTCTTACTCGGAATGTTTTAAATACATTTTATGCTTCAAATAGATCACCGCTGCCATATTTATTAAGTTATTCAATATCATGTTTATGGGACACTGGGCATATATATGAGCAAAATCCGACTATACTTGAAATTTTCGCAATTGCAAATCATTAGTAATTTCTGATGATTTAATTAAACAAAATGAGTATGATCTTTCAAATCAAACTTTGCTTAATTTTTACATAACTTCTGCTGAATAATAACAAAAAATGACAAAACCGAAGCAGTTATTTTGAATGGTATTGTTGAAAATATTATCATGGAGTCTTACGTTAAATTTTTCACATTTTCTTGTTGTTTTACCTGGACATTGAGCGCAACGCAATTGCCTCCAAAACCGTAATTTGTTTGGTTTTAGCAACTTTACTAACGTATTTTTCTTAGTGTAAATCAAACTATACAAAGAAACTTACCAGGAAAGTACTCGACTTAAGTAATAATGAAAAAAGTTAAAAATGGTACCATTCGAAAGAGCAAACTGAAACATGTTTTTGACCCAAAGATCAAGTGCCCTCGTCCCCTCGTTTTCGAACTAAGGGGTCTTAAAGTCGGCCGAAAAGTAGCCAAATTTGAAGACTTGGCAAGAAATTGAAGCTACCTCCCGATTCTCCCTACCGCTGCTTGCTTGGCATCGCATCGTTGCCATGTTTGGTCATTTGCAAAGAAAGTAAAAGATGTTTTACGTTAACCCTTTACTTGTATGAGCTAAAATAAAAAATGCTGGTCAAGACTATGATGTGGAAAGAGAGTGTTTTATCCAGAGGAGCGAAAACATTGCAAATAAGTTAAAGTTTTATCTTTTTACGCATGATATCAATACATTTTAAAATTTTAGTTATTTTAAGTTTTTTTACTGAACTAAGTTATATGTGTTAATTATTATACGTTAAAATATATTGCACGTGTTTCTTAATGAATAATTCAGAGTAATTAACTAAATAAGTATGAAGAGCAGCTAATATGAGCTCATGTACAAAAAATGAAATAAATAGTCTTTGAGGTAGAAATTAAATTATCATGGATTGTGATATCAGTTCTAATTTTAAAAAAAAATCGATACAAGAAGTTTCACTATCTGCTCACTCTTAGCAAAAATATTTATTTTTTTAAATTGAAATCGAGAAACAATAAATAGAAATTTTAAAAAGAAAACGAATAGTAAATGTCAATAGCTGCAAAATTATATCCATGTCGGAAATTACATCAAGGGTAGAGGGAAATAGTTATTTTCGTTCTTAAAATATACTAATGAGTCGACATTCATTGTAAAAACCCCTGCTGTTCAAACATAATTGGCCACTGTAGCGAAAAGTCTCTAACGTAAATGTAAAACATATTGCATGTTAATTTCGTACCGTAAAATGGGGTTAATCGGAACACTTTTCAGCTTTAATTGTAAAAAAAGTAGTTAAAAGATTTTTTTTTAATTTGTTTTTTTGGGTAAAAACTTCGGTCTTGCTTTGCTTTTGATATTCCAAGCAAAGACAAAACATTTCGAACAGTTATTATTCATATATATAGGAATTTAGGGGTGTTCCGAATCACCCCGCTGATAGGGGTCAATCGGAACACATGTTAAATTTTTTATTTTTTTTCTAATTAACCTGTAATAAGTCTCACAAACATGAGTAATATTGATGGGGGAGAATAAGAACAGATAATTAATGTCAAATAAATGCATAATTTCAATACCAGTAAACGTTTATAATTTGTCAAAATTCAAAATAATTTTGAACTTATGAAAAATGAAATGTAATTTTTAGAAATACTTTTGAATTGAAATACAAAGCTTTAACATGAATTGAAGTCACTCATGTCATCCACAAATATGTACTAGTCCTTAAAACTAGCAACCGTGACTTGGCTTAAGTTTTTTTATAGCATCTCCTGGGATGAACTCTGCCTTTTCTTTAGTTTCTTAAAATATCTGGATTTCAGGGATTGTCCTGAAAGATTTTTTCGCTTATTCATCACTGTCTGTGTGCTGGACTTTTACTACATAAAGTCGATATAGCTTTCCCCCTCTTATTTTAAGTAAAAAGAAGTCTCCCGGAGAAAAAATCTTTTGAAATCTGCAACTGTGTGTCATTTTAAGATATATTTGCTCACGAGAAGGATAAACAGTAATAAATCCTTGTCCTTCTCTTGATTAGAAGAATTGGGGTTATAATCTTGATTTTTCAAACACTTTCCGTCAAATAAGTTTGAATTGGAACAACAGAACTAAGTGTTCCGATTCACCCCGCATTTTTTTTTTCCTATGGCATTTTTCAGAATCTTTCATTTTTATGACACAATTTATAAAAAATGTAAATTCTAATGTGGTATTCTGTTGTTCAGATACATGTATAATTGAAACATACCACTCTTAGGTTTAAAATATAAGAAGGTTTGTTCTTGCATATGAAGTTTTGCTGTCTATGAAAATGTGATGTTTTCTAGCATTCCACTTGCAGCCCTCCTTAGAAGCCAGTAGCGTTGCCAGATTGACAAAAGTAATTTTTTCCTACTTCCTATGATCTTACCTTTCGAAAAAAAAATTCATATACGAAAAATACCCAATAGTTTATTTATGAAGAATTTCTTTGTACGCCCGGGACGTTTTGTTCCGATTGACCCCGCTGTTCCTATACACCCCATTTTACGGTACTGTTTAACAACATTAGTATAACTTTTACTAGTTCTGCTTTATGTTCAACGGGTAGGAAAAACTAATAAAATTGTAAATCAATACAAGTTTTAGCTTACTTTTCTGAAAAAGTAGAAATTGGTGAAAAAATAATGAAAGAAGGAGTGATGCATTGAAAAAAAACCGTTCGAAGCAATTGAGTCGATAAAGCACAACTTAATAAAAATAACTAAATACACAGAGAAATTTAAAATAGGAAAGTTGGGTTTTGAGCTGCGAAAACTGTGTACTTGTCAGTCTATCTATTGGTCAGTTCTGCCCTCCCCCCTCCCGCAATAGCTTTTGAGTGCATAGTCTGATTCGATTTTTTTTTTTTTTGATCCGAACATCTCAGCGAGGACAGCACACTCCCAAATTCGACTTTTTGATTTTAATAATATTTCATTCGATATATTTTTCCCTATACTCTCTCATAGCTTTTGAGGGAATAAGTCCGATTCAATCAAACATTTTTTTTTCGAAATATCACGGAGAAAACACCTCATTCCTATTTGATTTTTTTTATTTGAACAAATTTTCAGTAAATTTGGACCAGTTCAAAAAAGACCTCCCCCCTCCCCCCCCCCGAGAAAAAATTTATCTTTGCATTTTTTACAATTAAAAAACCTAATATCACCCCCCCCCCATTCATACTACAGAATAGCACGTACACTTAAAAAAAAAAGGACTCTCCGTTGTCACCTCCTGGGTCCCTTAAACAAGGGACGTGCTTTCATCGCAAATAATAAGATAAAATTTAATTTTGATGTTGTTTAAACTTGTTTTTTCTCTTTAAAAAGCTTTCTACTTCTCACGACAAAGCTTTGCAGATGACCAAAAATGGGAATCAAGTTTCTCGTTAGACGCTAATAGCGAATTCGCGCCGCAGCTTCCCGATTTAATTAGAATCGCTAAAATTGGCGATTTTTCAAAAAAATTCAGCTGACTTTAGGACCTTATATTTCGATAACAGGGGCGCGAGGGCAAAAACTCATGCGTCCAGAAACATGTTTTACAATGCTCTTTCGATTAGTACTCATTAAAAAAAATTCATTATTCCATGATCGCGTACTTTCCTGGTTAGGACAACTTAGACACTAGCTCTTGAACCCTAATCTACTAATAATAAACTTATAATTAAAGATGAGATTTAATTTTATCACACAAAAGAAACGTTTTCAAACAAAAATGCTAGTTTTATACGCTACGTACAGGTAAAAACGTTTTAGGCTTTTTGTACTCACGAATTCCCAGTGTCTCGTAAACAGGACACCACAGATTGAGCATGATTATACAAAAATGATATAGTCATTTTTGCAAACTAACATTACGGAAGACTTCTGTAATCTATTTTAAGCAAATCATTTAAAAATATTTTAATTTTATGAAAAATAAGTTTGCAAAAAACGCCATCTTTCTGCGACTACCCATACTATGTCGTTGTTTGACTCATTTTCCTAAATGTAACTGCCAATAAATGAACTGTAATAGCTAGCTAGCGGCTTCATGTGGTTTTCTCAAGAAGAAGGAATATTCTACTTGTAAAAACAGCTTGAGTAAAATGATATACGCATTAGACTTTTGTCTGCAGTAACCGACAAGCGTCCTATTTTTTAGCTACAGGGCATAAATGGGTTAAAAAGAAGTTGAAATGATGTTTTTGCATTTACATTCTACTCGACACGAAAAATCAAAAGCTGATGCTTCAATCACTGTATAACGAAGGGAACTTACATTTTCTTTCATCTGTTAAGACAGTTGAAGCTACTTCATGTACAGATTACCATTAATGGTTAGACAAGAAATATTAGTTTTTGCTAGATTCTGTTTGCAAGGATTCTTAAAAGACATCGGTTCAGTTTAGAACAAATAATTTTAAATAAATACACCTTATGATACTTAGTGTAAGATATAATACTTGCATTTTAATTTTAATTCTGGCTTCTAAATTTTTTTCTCGTTACATAAAAAAATACTTCTTTTTTTTATTAATAGCTTTGAAATAAACTGAAATAAAAAGAGAAAACTTCGTTTCGCGAAATTTGTTGTGCATTAATCACTAGAACTGAGCTATTAGATTGTATTTGAAAAAAAAAATCACGATTAACGATTAAAAAATCTTTTTAGAAAAAAAAAAATGCTTCCAAATACCCCTCATGATCTCTAGAATTAAGTCCCACTTGAATCCTTGATGGTAGATCCCCTTTTGACATTTTCCTGTTTTGCCCTAAATAATTAATAAATGCTGTCTTTAATGAATAATTTTTGCAAGAATAAAATGGTCTGCAAAGTGAATAAAGAAATAAATGAAAGAAAAGAAATAAATAATGCGATATTTTTCCGATGCGTTAAGTCACCTTTCACGTCTTGATTCATTTCTTTTTTCCTGAACTTCAACAGAAAAGTAGTCTAAAAAAGGTTCCGATTTTAAAAAAATCAACCAATCCGACTTAAATAGGTTTCTGATTCACAATTGTACAAACTGCTTATGTGAGACCATAAATAGCTGAATGAGAATGTGGGCAAGAATGGAGGCATATACTGGACCACAAATGGCGGATTATCGTTTGGCTTTTCGACGTCAGTGCTTTATCGCATTTCACGCATGACTAGTTCAGGGTGATGATAAGATTTTTGAACATAAGAGGAAAAGGCCAACGCGGGTGGAATCAAAACTACGGGGTAAGTGGGACCCCCTCCCCTTAAGCACTTATTAATAATACTTTGCGTAAAAATTCCTATTGCAATGTGTACTTCATGTTAAACTCTACAAAAAAAAAAAAAAACGTAATGAACATAGAAAAGATAGTAAAAACTATCCTCGAAACACTTCTTTGAAAAATGTTGTTTGAACCCGCAATTTTTTTTTATTTTTTATTTTTTTCGACATAAATTATCTGATCTAAATTTTTTTTCCATGAATCCCAAATATATGCAAAACTAATCACTGTGATAAAATATAACATGATCAGTAACAGAAAGTATAAAAACTATATGCGTATTTCAGTTTTAAGAGGGGTGGTCCACTTACCCCAGTGGCCCACTTACCCGAACCAACCCTATTAAAGGTTGTGGGAGAAATGCAGGAAAACAATTATTTGTAGGGTAAAAATCACTGGAAACGTTGGTGGAGAGTTTGTTTCTTTTAAAGGGGACGTACTAAGTTTATAATTTGTATTAGACATATATACAGGGTGTCCACTCCAATCGTGGACCAATAGCTAATTTCTAAACCGTTAGAGATACGCATATAGTTTATTTAGGAAAAAATCTCCAAATTATGAAAGGAATTTTGGGTCTATTCAATGTTTTTCAAAAAATCAAATTTTGAAAGAGTTACGAAATTTAAACATTTATACAGCCCACCAGTCCTATCAATCATATTTAGTAAAACATTCTTGACACTGTAACGTTTAAAACTAAAAAAAAATCACTCCTCTACCACAAAAATTGACCGAGTTATGACGTTTTGAAAAATCAAGATTTTGCATTATTTCATGACGTCATCGAGAGATCACTTAAGGGACCGTATGCGAAATCCTTCAAAATCTTGATTTTTCAAAACGTCATAACTCGGTCAATTTTTGTGGTAGAAGAGTGATTTTTTTTTTAGTTTTAAACGTTACAGTGTCAAGAATGTTTTACTAAATATATTGATAGGACTGGGGGGCTGTATAAAAATTTAAATTTCGTAACTTTTTCAAAATTTGATTTTTTGAAAAACATTGATTGGACCCAAAATTCCTTTCGTAATTTGGAGATTTTTTCCTAAATAAACTCTATGCTTATCTCTAACGGTTTAGAAATTAGCTATTGGTCCACGATTGGAGAGGACACCCTGTATATATATATATATATATATATATATATATATATATATATATATATATATATGTTTTGGCAATTTTGCGAAAATAACCACAATTACTTTAAAAGTCATACTTTAAAATTAAATATATTTATTTGATACTCTATTTTTAGCCTACTTTAAATTAAAAATTTGAAAAAAAAATGCAGACACCGTCATTAAAGGCGGTTTCATGTATCTTAAAAAAAAAATGGTTAAAAGGAGGGGAAAAAAAGAACAAATATAGATCCCAAACCCAAAGACGGTTTTATTTCAAATAAATTTCGTTGGAAAAAAACTTTTGAGGAAGAACATAAAGCAGATAAGGCTTTTTCAAATTAGTTATTTTAAGAGTATTTTTTGAATAATTAAAAAATTTTAACGTTACCTGAGAAAAGTTTCAAACCATTTGATTTAGGAAATAAGGTTTTAAATGCTTTTATTTATTATTTCCCTCATTGTTATCTTTTCTATCAATTCTTATTTTGATAAAATTAGCGAAGACCAGAAGCATGCGTAAATTCCGAAAAAGTTTTACATTACAAAAGCGGACATAAGGAATGAAAGAAAAATGTCTTTTTCAAGAAAGTAAGAATGTGAGGGAAAGTTTTAACTGAAAAGAGAGGGGAGGGGGGGGGGTATACAGGCTGCAAATGATTTTTAAAAAATAATTGTATGCCTCTTTCACATAATGTTGTTATTATGCAAAAGTTACTGTGATTCGTCTCGAAAGAAAATTAATTACGGGTCCGTTTCTAACATTAATTAATTCAGAATCATTTAGCATTTCTCTTCATATTTTTTTTAAAACCAGCTTTAACAAACTGAAACTACTCGAGCACTTTTCTTAGGATATTTTTCGATATAGCTTTACTTTCTCTTCTCATAAAGCCGTACTAAGCACGAAATTTAAAACTTCATTTTGCTGCATGGTACTTGAGGGACAATCCTTTGTTGATCGCTTTAACACTTTGACAATAACAGATATTAGTGGCCAAGCATCCAGACAGCTGATCACAAAAAATGACTCCAGACAGATAATACATAAACGATAATCTGTCGAGTAGGTTTAGGGTGTATTAGACACTGCGTCCAGACACCGAGCCATTACTCATTGTTTGGAGAGAGAAAAAAAAAAACCGGCTGTTGGTTTCATCACACAACAAATCCCTGGACAGAAAAAAAAAAACATTAGAATAAAAACAAGTCACATTTAAACTATTTTCAGACGAATTATTTCGGAGTTCAGCTGTAATTTGATAATAATTAAAAAATAAATCAAACAATTTTATCACAGATCGTATGAGATGAAAAGCTGTATTTTAATAATGAGCAATCAACACATTTATGGCACAATCTGAAAAAATTGCTATACGCGCGTGTTCTAAGGTTACACGAAGGGTTGGGGAGGTAGAGTCAGGCTGATGGTGACGCGAAAGAGTCGGAAGTAGAAGACTTTAAAATTCTAGGAGTTTGGGGTTTGACATTCTCCCTCCAAGTCTAGATTTATACCATGACTGCAGAGTTCGAGTCGAGGTCAGACCAATTCTGGAGTAATTTAGACGAGTCAAAGCCGAAGTCTCTAAAATTTTAAAAGTCGGAGTCAGTCATTTACATTACGAATTCAGTGCTATTCACATTACAGCCGATCCAGCCGTTAGAAGGGGAAGTTTGGAGACACTTCCCGTTTTTTTTTTTTTTTTTTTTGAAATTGTTATAAACGCGATTATAGATTTTTTGGTAGCATTCGGTGGGCAGGCAGAGTTCATACATTCTCCGATGGCAATTTTTAGAATTTTAGTTCCAAAACGCAATTTTAGACTACGATGTCACTTTCCGTTTCAAAATAATTTCCAAAATTGATTCTTGTTTGTTGATTTATGCCCATGGTGTGTGAGGAGGTGGGTCTACTACTTTTTTTTTTCTTCAAAATTTACCTTTTAAAATGCAATTTTAATTAGAACTTAAATGATGTTGGAGTCAACCCGTTTTTTTTTTTTGTTTTTTTTCTTGAAATTGTTATAAACGCGATTATACGACATGTTTTGGTAACATTATTGGAAAATTCAAAGTTTAGGGGTTCTCCGATGGCAATTTTTAGAGTTTTAGTGCCAAAACGCAATTTTGGACCACAATGTCGCTTTCCTTTTTTGCATAATTTTTGAAATTGATTCTTGAAAATTTAAGTTCCAAAAATACAACGGTAGGTCACATTTTGATGTCGTAAAGGAAAGGATTTTAAGTTCGGTATCCCGCTTCTCTCCCCCCTTTTTGGCTACCTTTTTTTTATTCATTTTAAATAAAAATGTTCTTAAAACCTCATTAATTTTTTCTTTTCCAAAAACATTTGACATTTTAATTTTCTGATAGTAATATTTTCAATTTCTCTTCTTATATTTTTATTCGTTAAAATACAGTAAATGTCTTGATACATTTTGTTTTATTTCTATTGAAAATTTAACTTGTAGCTTGACTTTTCATTGCAATACTTTAACTCTCTCTTTCATTTATATCTTTTTTTCTATTAGAAATATATTTCGACAGCTAATGTATTTTACTCCACATTGCTGTGGTTTTTAATAAGATATATTTTTTTTAAAGTTAGAAGTATAAATATTTCGGAGCCCCCGATCTTGCCGTCATATTTATTTATCTATTCATTTTTTTAAAAGCCAAACCCCTAATTGTGAGCAATTTACCACCAGTATACCAGAAAGATAGTTTTGCTTTCTGATGAATTCACGTTCATTAGCTAAAAGATAGTTTTATCTCATTACTGATAGAAGAGTCCTTATTTTAAAAGGATTATTATAATTTTTTTTACAATATTTGATGTTCCTAAGAGTGTGCGAACTCTTGATTTTTAAAACCAATTTGGTACTGATTTAAACAGGAGATGCTTGCTTAACAAGTACTGTTCATTATTATATTAGCACACTGTGAAGTCTCTAAAAAATATAAATAAAATCATCAATTTCAATATTTAGTACAAAAGGATATTCAAAAGTGGTTACTAATTTGGGACAAAAGCACAACGTTAATGCCGAGTAAATCCTACATACAAAGATTAAAAGGTCATTAAAATTAATTTTAAGACATGGAAACTAAATTGTTTTTCTTTAGTTTTTCTAATCCCGTAAAATATCTCAGTGTCACAGCTCATGAAGAGTTGGGGATCTATGCTGTGTCAATATTTTTAAAATGAATAGATTATTTGAATTAAAATTTAGGGTTGTAGAATTTTTTGAAATTTTGATTTTTTCAGAATTTTTGCTTTTTTATTTTTGGTATGCATTTTGAAAAAGCTCTATAACTTCCTCATTTTTCATTCAATTAAGCCAGTTTACGTATCATTTTAAAGCTAATTATTTTCTCCTTCAATATTAGTGACAAAAATGAGATTGTGAAAAATATAATTTTGCCAATGGTCGTCTGAAGTCAGATTTTGTGTTTTTTCAATTGGTATGTTCAATAGGTCATATCTCCGGAGTACCAACTCAGAACTGCCCAATTTTTTTTTTCAGTATTGACAACATCATATACTTTTTATGTATGAAAAATTAGGAGGGTGTTTTTCGTTGTTTTGGAATAAAAAATTCAAGCGTGTTTTTTCAGTTGGTATGATCAATAGGTCATATCTCCGGACTACCAACTAAGAACTGCACACCACTTTTTTTCTGTTATGACAACATCATACTCTTTTTATGTATAAAAAATTGGGAGGGTGCTTTTTGTAGTTTTGGAATAAAAAAATCAAACGTGTTTTTTCAGTTGGTATGATCAAAAGGTCATATCTCCGGATTACCAGTTAACAACTGCGCCAATTTTTTTTCTATAATGAAAACATCATAATGGTTTTTATGATCAAGATATTAGAAGGTTGTTTTTTGTTGTTCTGAAATTTAAAAAATATATTGAATTTTTGAAACAAATTTCTTTGAAAATCAAGTTTTCGACAAATTTAAAAACTCCGTAAAAAAAAAAAAAAAAAAAAAAAAAAAAAAAAAAAAAAAAAAAAAAAAACCTATGCTATCACAAGGAAGACCACGACATGGCAGCTGAATGGCATTTCTTTGCCACGAGTCATGGCAAAAATGCATGCGATGGAGTAGGGGGCACAATAAAACGTCTTGTAATAAGAGCAAGTCTTCAAAGAACTCTCGAAGAACAGATTTTAAATGCACATGATCTATTTCAATTTGCCTCTCAAAACATAAAGGGGATACAGATGTTTTTCGTTACAGCAGTGGAAGTGGTTGCAAATGAAGATTTTTTAAAGCAAAGATATGAAAGAGCCTTAATAATAGTAGGCAGCAGAGAGAATTACTTCTTCAAGCCATTAGACACGAAGGGTATATTAGTGAAGAAGGTTTCTGTGTTTGAAAAACCTTTTGTTGCCACTGTCGGAACATCGTAGAAATAAAGATTGTTATTCATGAATTTTTTATGCTTTCATTTGATAACAAATTATAAAATGTTACGTAGATTTCAGAATAATGGAAACCAAACATAATTTTTTTTCAACCACCAAGAGCTCGCGAGTCTTTCTTTGTCAAACTATGAATGAAAGTATATTTAAAGACATTTCAGTTTACTTTATCATAATTCCTATCTGTTGATGGAGTGGCTAGCAAATAATTACTGAAGAGTAAAATAATTCTGCAGCGACTTTTCACTGCCAAAGCATGCAAGCAATAGAACAATATAAAACTACCATCAAGTATTTGAATGTAATAAATAGGATACATTTTCACCTACTTGTGACGTGTGATGCTGAGTGAATCTCAAATTTAAGTTTCAAAAGTTGATTTTAAAGTAAAGTTTTTTGAAAAAAAAAACATGTTATATTTTTATTTCAAAATAACAAAAAAACTTCGTTCTAATTTCTTGATCATAAAAACATCATGATGTTTTCATTATGGAGAAAAAAAATGGCGCAGTTGTTAACTGGTTTTCCGGAGATATGACCTATTGATCATACCAACTGAAAAAACACGTTTGATTTTTTTATTCAAAAACTACAAAAAGCACCCTCCCAATTTTTTATACATAAAAAGGGTATGATGTTGTCATAACAGAAAAAAAGTGGCGTGCAGTTCTTAGTTGGTAGTCCGGAGATATGACCTATTGATCATACCAACTGAAAAAACACACTTGAATTTTTTATTTCAAAACAACAAAAAACACCCTCGTAATTTTTTATACATAAAAAGTATATGATGTTGTCATCACTGAAAAAAAAATTGGGCAGTTCTTAGTTGGTACTCCGGAGATATGACCTATTGAACATACCAATCGAAAAAACACAAAATCTGACTTCAGACGACCATTGGCAAAATTCTATTTTTCACAATCTCATTTTTGTCACTAATATTGAAGGAGAAAATAATTAGCTTTAAAATGATACTTAAACTGGCTTAATTGAATGAAAAATGAGGAAGTTATAGAGCTTTTTCAAACTGCATACCAAAAATAAAAAAGCAAAAATTCTAAAAAAATCAAAATTTCAAAAAATTCTACAACCCTTAGTTTTTATTCAAAAAATCTAAAAAAAATAATTTGAGTTTATCTCATAGGTATCTATCCGTAAAAAAATATTGAACATAATCCGAGACATGACGGCACGGCCGACTATTTAAATTAGGCGATTTGACGTGGAATGAGCCTAAAACTAAATAATTGTCGCTGTTTCTTATGCATCACATACATTTAAATGAAATCTTGAGTAACCTCACTGATTGCAGTCATTTTAACCCATTAATGCCTGACATTTTTTCCCCAAAGATATTTTGTATACTGATTACAAACAGTGTTTAATGGACAGGAAAAATAATTTAAAAAATATTATGTAAAAAATATTTTTTTTTTTAAAGAAAGAAAAATCGTTCTTTAAAAATTACCATAGACCCCAGAGGGTACATACTTTTTTTACGAAATTTTTTTTCTGCCTACGATGTAATATTTAAAAAGACATTTTATAAGAAGAAATAAAATCAGCAATTGACATAAACTGGGAAGCTGGGAGTAACTTTAAAAACTTAGCTTTTTTTCTTGAGATTGTGAACGATGTGATTTTTGATAAAGATCATATTTAAACTGCTACAGAACACACTTTACAATGGTTATGTGCTGCAATCTGTTAATAACGAATTGAAACAATACCAAGGTACTAATTGAACACTATTATTTGGTTGAAATGTTCATTTTGGGGAAATTCAGACCTTTTTTTGTACCGTCCCTAAAAAGGGACGCTAGGCATTAATGGGTTAAGTCACATGTTGGTTAAAAACATTAATCCTCATAAATCATAACTTACTTTATATATTTCAAATCTATTTCAAGAAAATTAAACAGAGTTTGAGAAACAAAGAATCGGAAAAGGACGGGTTTTAATTGGGGTTTTTGGTTTCAATTGTTCGTCTGTTCTTTTCCTTCCTTATGATAGTAATGTACGTCATCAGAAAGAAAGAAAAATATCAACTTAACTTTGCCTATTCCTTTTCTCGTTTTTAGTGATATTTCTTGGGAGGAACTAAATCACATGTTGGTTAAAAAAATAAACCCACAGAAATCATTGTTTTTAGTATATTTCGAATCCATTTCAAGAAAATGAGGGATAGAATCTGAAAAATAAAAAAAAGGAAGGGGGGGGGAGACTTAATTGGGTGATTCAATTTCAACTTTTGCGCCTTTTCCTTTTTTTTTTTCAAAATAAAAACGTATATCACCAGAAAGAAACAGAAACACCCCTCCCCCCGACACTTAATTTCAGTCAAATCAAAATCGCTTTCAAATGCCTTTCCCCGATTACGTGGGTGTTAATTGGCATCCCGACGCTAGATGGCAGGCACCACCTACCTGTCTGCTCTCGACCAATGGCAGCGAGAGAATCGCCCACCGAGCGTGCTCGCGATGGACACCTGAGCTCTGAGATCCGGAGCGAAAAGCGGGAGTTCTCTCAAAGTTTTCAGCTTTGCGCGTCTGCTTCGTTCCAATTCGTTTCCGAACGCTGGCTTCCAAAACATTCCCTTCGCTGTTCCCGCCAAAAACTCTCTTTTTTAAATAACGATTTATCATAGCGTTGACAATTCAAGATTCTATTGAGAGGAGAGAAAAAAAATTGTATCATTCTTGCTAATAAGTTGTTGTTGATAAAATGATGATTCGAAGAAAGAATATGTTCGTGTATTGTTCACTCACGGCGGCACTGATGTTCTTGATGAAAGCCGAAATAACCGGTGAGTACATATTATATTATTATTCATTTTAAGTAGTTTTGAACAGTTTGAATACTTCAGTGCATTTATTTGTACAATAATTTGTACAAATAATTTTACGTTTTGAGAAGGAAGTATTAATCCTGTCTCAACGACGTCAAAAATGATTTTCCCATACTACACTGCGATGCAAAAGTTTAGACAAAATGCAAATATATGAATAAAAAGAAAACTATTCAACGAAATGTTTTCAAATTTTTACTGCAGGTACACAATATGGTCCCAAATACGTGTCTGGAGTTTTGAAAAATATAACCGAAACGAAAATCGGAAATTACAAAAGACATTTTTTTTCACTGCTGCAAAAGTTTAGACAAAAGTCAGATTTTATGCAAATATCCCTTGAAATGTGATTGGTGGAGGTAAGGCGGGACTTTATTATTCGAATATAAAGTTCAGAGATTGCTGAATGAATAATAAAAATCTCAAAAGCTCTGTAAATCGCGTGTAAAGAAGATGAGAAAGTTTCGAAGCCGAAATTTGAAAATGACCCTACTTTATTAATGTTTTGTCTTTTAAATCGGCTATAGTATGGTAGTATATTGTTTTTTACTTCGTGGAGAGCAAATTCAGACATGTGTATCGATCAAAAAATCCAAGAAAAATTATATTTCTTAAGGATGAAGGAATTGAAGAAACGGTTCGAACTGACGATTCGCACCTTAATCCTACAAAACTTCAACCTGGGTCAAAAACAGCACGTGACAGCATAAGTAGATGAACAACTGAATCGGAATGCATAAAAAAAACAAAGAATTGTGCTTGAGCCTTTTCGGACAGAGTGTTCCAAATAAGCAAGATTTTAATGGTAAAAGCAGCACAGCATATGATCACTGGATCTTTTCTCAAGTCCCGCTAATAGAATTATAATCCATCTAGGCCATCCCAATTTTAATAATTTTCATCAGAGAAAGTAACATTCATTTTTTAGTCACGATGATACATATGCTAGCTTTTCCCATTAAAATCTGACTTATTTGGAACACTCTGTCCGAAAAGGCTCAAGCACAATTCTTTGTTTTTTTTATGCATTCCGATTCAGTTGTTCATCTACTTATGCTGTCACGTGCTGTTTTTGACCCAGGTTGAAGTTTTGTAGGAATAAGGGGCGAATTGTCAGTTCGAACCGTTTCTTCAATTCCTTCATCCTTAAGAAATATAATTTTTCTTGGATCTCTTGATCGATACGCATGTCTGAATTTGCTCTCTACGAAGTAAAAAACATTGTACTACCATACTTGAGCCGATTTAAAAGACAAAACATTAATAAAGTAGGGTCATTTTCAAATTTCGACTTCGAAACTTTCTCATCCTCTTTACAGAGCTTTTGGGATTTTTATTATTCATTCAGCAATCTCTGAACTTTATATTCGAATAATAAAGTCCCGCCTTACCTCCACCAATCACATTTCAAGGAATATTTGCATAAAATCTGACTTTTGTCTAAACTTTTGCAGCAGTGAAAAAAAAATGTCTTTTGTAATTTACGATTTTCGTTTCGGTTATATTTTTCAAAACTCCAGACACGTATTTGGGACCATATTGTGTACCTGCAGTAGAAACTTGAAAGAATTTCGCTAAACAGTTTTCTTTTTATTCATATATTTGCATTTTGTCTAAACTTTTGCATCGCAGTGTATTATTAAAATAGTAACTTCTGGAAAATCCCTAAAACTGAAATTACATTATAGTATTATTTATTTTAATTAGTTTTGAATACTTTAGTGCATTTATTTTAGCAGTAAAAAAAATGTTACGTTTTGAGAAAGAAGTATTAATCCCGTCTCAACGACGACAAAAATGATTTTTCCCACTCTTTTATGAAAATCGCAACCTCTGGAAAATCCCCAAAACTTACTTATTTTAAGTAGTTTTGAACATTTTGAATACTTTAGTGCATTTATTTTATCAGAAAAAATAATTTTACGTTTTGAAAAGGAAGTATTAAACTTGTCTCAACGACGTCAAAAACGATTTTTCCAATACTATTATTGAAATCGTAACTTCTGGAAAATCCATAAAACTGAAAGAAATTTCTCTCGGATACAACATGCGGAAAGTTGTTGGTTTTCTAACGTTTTCTTAGTTCTTAACGTAACAAAAAAGTGAAAAAACTGACATGTGAGGGGAAAAAATCATGCAAGAAAAGTTTGACTTCACAAATTAAACTTAAAAATGTAAATCTGACAGATAGAAAAAAACCTTTTGATTAAAAACATTTTCTTAGTTTTCAAATGAAAATAAAAAAAAAAACGATCGATGGGAAAAAATACTCAAGAAATGAAATGTTTGATTCATAACAGCTTTTTAGTTCTTTAAGGAAACTAAAAAAAAAAAACAAAAAACAAAAACTGAGATAAACTAAAAAATAAATAAATGAATAAATACATAAATAAAAGTTTGATTCATAAAATTTTCTGAATTTTCAAAGTAAACCAAAGAAGTTTCATAAGTTTCAAATCAAATTAAAAAATGAAAAATTGATGGATAGAAAAAAATACATGAAAAGAAACGTATCATTCATAAAAAAATTCTCAATACATGGGAAAAACATGCACGAAAATAAATGTTCTTGCACTCAAATGAAACTTCAAAAATAAAAAACTTAGAAATAATAATAATAATAATAAACCAGTGAAAATACACATAAATAATTATTTGGTTCATACATATCTATAATTTTTTGTTTTCGAATCAAGCTCAAGAAGTTTATTTTTCAAATCAGGTTAAAAAAGAAAAAAAACTGACAAATATAAAAAATTGCAAGAACAAAAATATTTGACTCATAAAACATTTCTTGGTTTTCAAATCTAGCTGAAAAACGAAAAATTGTCAGATGAAGCGAGGGGGGGGGGGGTGATATGTAAGGATAAAAAATTGATTTATAAATTTTCTTAGTTCTCAAAGCAACCAAAAAATCCGAAAGGTTGACAGACGGGAGAAAACATGCAAGGAAAGAAATATTTGACTCCTGAAATTTTCTAATTTCCTAAATGAAACAGAACAAGAAGTTCTGTCAAGAACTAAACGAGCCTACTTTCCCGTACATCGACATCGGCATTCTAACATCTGATCATTATTCTCTTGATTATCTGAGACTGTAAATTATGTCAAACATACCTTTTTAGCACTTAAAGCTGATTTCTAAAAGCAAAATATACCCCTCTCATCAGATGAAATGGACACGTAAAAAGTAAATAAACGAGTAAATAAAGTTTTGTCGTACCTTTTAAAGAATGTAACTGTTACAGTTCTTCCGTAGAAAAAATCCTCAATCGTTTTCAAAAAAAAAAAAAATAATAATAATAATAATAAATAAATAAATAAAAGTACAAAGAGCATCAAAACACATTTTATCAAACACAGAAAAAAAAACTCGTCCGTTAATAAAATGTCTCGAATTTCAATTTTAATCCGTTGCCAGTTGTTAAATATAAATAAAGAATAAAATGCCCTCGTGAATAAAAAATTTTTGTTACAAAAAAAAAAAAAAGAAAAAAAAAACAATAATAAATAAAATAAAACAAATGAATAAATAAACAAAAAATCGTCTGCACAGTCAGTCATTTTTTTTTTCTGAGCCTGCATTTCCGCCATGTTTGCGGAGTCGGAGTCGGAATCAGAGTCCTCACAGAAGATTATTCAGAAAAGTACCGTAAAGTCGGGTTACTTGGACCCTAGGGGGTTACTTGAGCCCATTACAGTAAAATGATAAAATCTAGGTTTGGTACTTATTAGTTGAAGACTTGCACGTAGTTCCTCGTTTCTCCGCAAGGTAGAAGCACTTTGCAATATCTAACGCTAGTACCAAACCCAGATTTTGTCATTTTACTGTGGGCTCAAGTAACCTCCTTGTGGGTCCAAGTAACCCGACTTTACGGTACTTTACAAACATTATTTATCAAAACCATTTTCTTACAAAGTTAGTTTGAAGGAAATAAGACTTTAAGTTCAGGATCAACATTCAACTTAAATTCCCCGTAAGCGCTAATGTTAATTTTTTTTTCTGAACGGTTCAATATTGAACGCAAAATGGTTCAAATAAAAAAGCGAAGTATGGGAATGAGCCTCTCCGAGATCTTTCAAACAAAAAAAAAGTTTATTCCATTCGGACGGTTCACTCAAAAGTTATTAGGTGGGGAAAGGTTGCTTAAACGGTTCAATGTTGAACGAAAAAATGTTCAAATTGAAAATTTAAATACGGTAATGAAGTATCCTTGCTGAGATCCTTCGAACAAAAAAAAAGTTATTTAAATCGGACTGTTCACTAGGGTGGGGCGAAAAATAAAAAGGTTTTCAGATCAACTTCTAATAGTTGCCAAAAATTGTCTTTGGTGATAGTTAGCTTTTGTGCAAAATTTGAGAAAAATCGGTTAATATCTTCAGGGGGCGCTGCAATCGCAAAGTTTTATCATAGCTTTTATCAGGATTTTATGATTAAAATATGAAAAAATAATGCCGTTAGCTAATTTCATTGCATTTTTTTACTCATAAGATATATTCATGCATTCAAAGCATATGAAATAACTCACAAAAATTATTTTATATGATATATTTATATTTCAAGCATTTAAAAAGAAACAAAAACGTGAAAAAAAAGTGATTTTTTTTAAATATAAATATATCTTATAAAATAATGTTTGTGAGTCATTTCATATGCTTTTAATGCATAAAAACATTTTTTGAGCAAAAAAAACGCAAAGAGACTAGCTAAAGGCATTCTTTTTGATATTTTAACCATAAAATCCATAACACAGCTATGGTGAAACTTTGCGATCGCAGCGCCCCCTGAAGATATTAACCGATTTTTCTCAAATTTTGCACAAAAGCTAATTATCACCAAAGACAACTTTTGGCAACTATTAGAAGTTGATCTGAAAAACTTTTTACTTTTCGCCTCACCCTACTGTTCACTCAAAAGTTATTAGGGGTGACAGCTTGCTTGAGCGGTTCAATGTTGAACAAAAAACTGTTCAAATCGGAAATGTAAATACGGGAATGAAGTATTCTTGATAAGATCTTTCGAACAAAAAAAAGTTTGTTCAAATCGGACTGTTCACTCAAAAGGGACAGGTTGTTTGAACGGTTCAAAGTTGAACCAAAAATTGCTCAAATCGAAAAATCAAATATGGGAATGAGCTGTACTCGCCGAGATCTTTGCCAACTTTAGACTCAACTGCAGTTATACCGAACTTGGGTTACATTTCTAGCCACGGAGGAGACAAATATTCTTTTGGTTTTAAGACTTTGAAGATTAAAAGCAAGTTTTATCCAAGTGGCATTTCCCAAATGACAAAAGGGTCAATACATGCGAAATCATACAGAAAAACAAAACAACGTTGCTCAGTATTTTTGATTTTAAAAATTTTTTGCCTGTTAATTAACTGTTTATATTGGGAGCCTGAAACAATGTTGAAGAATTTTTAAACCTTCAGAATTTTTTTAGCAACCACTTTTCAGTAGCTGCGGAAGCGACTTTTCATTAAAAGATTACTCTTTGAAGATACTTATAACTTTTTTATTTATGAACATATCAAAATGATTTAAAAACCACTTGATTGAACAGAAAATGATCTAAATTTCTATACTAGTTATTTTTCTAATAATAAGTAACAAATTTGTGTAAAATCGGCTTAAAATAAGATTTTTTGTGTGAAGTTTTACATTTTTGGCATAAAAATATTAGTAGAAGGAATTAAGACTCACTCTTAATTTTTCCCTTTAATATATATCCCATAGGACTATTCACAGAAGTAGTATCAAGCATTTGAAGACAGTATTTTTTTTTATACAGTTAGTCAAACTTGGCATTTTGGAAAAAAAAAAACAATACTTACTTTGAGAATTAATATCTGAAAAGGGACTAAATGAAAATCTACAAAAATTTAACTAGATGACCTTCTTATAATAATAAATATGTAGCAAAAAGTTTATGAGTGATATCGTTCTAGTTTTAGAGACATGGAGCCTCGAAGTTGGATGAAAAATAGCATTTATTTTGACACCAAGAAATCATCACATAATGCAAAATTTATTTTTCTCATAATAATAGATGAGTTTTTTGTGGTATAAACTAACCCTTTTACAAAAACATATAACATTTAAATTACTTTCCATTTACAGAAAGAAATAATTTAGATATTATGCTTTTATAAATTCTTTTTTTCTACGTGTTATTCATAAAAACATGATTTTCCACTTTAATGCTGGATTTTCACGGTCTTTATACATCTCCTGAGCAAAGAACAGTTATAGTTTTAATGTAACCTACAACTTTTCGTTCATTTTTAAAAGTTTAAAGCGTTAAAACCCACCTACAGCACCAAAAAGTAGCTCAAAATCCGAATTTAAGCTCTAGATCAGTGGTTCCCAACCTGGGGGCGATCGCACCCAAAGGGGAGGTAAATTCTTAAGGGGTGATAGGGGGGCAATGGGTATTTAGAAGAGAAAACAGCAGTACAAAAAAGGTAACAAAAACCGAAATTGTAAACATGCACGAAACCGTTTGTTCAGGGTTCAGACAATTAATCACACGTTAGGACAGAAACTAATTAAAGTTCAAGCGCTTCCTCTTTGCACCTCGGATGAGCCTTAGGGAGTATTTTATCATTCCTTGTAAATTTTATGAATTTTCAGATTTTCAATTTATTTTCCTTCCAATTTTTAGTTTCAATGATTTTAATTGCCCCAGATTCCAGCGTAGAAAAGAAAATAATTTCTTGAAAAATGTACTCCTGTTTTTTGAAAAGTTCGTCAATGATCTTAGTTAAATGTTTCCCTTCAAATGCTTATATCAATTCGCTTTGTGAAAGAAAAAAAAATAAAGGTATTTTATTTATAAATTAATATTTTTAATTTAAAAGTGATTAGTCATAATATCTTTATTGCGTACATTTTACTTCAAATTAAAGTTAGGTACTTATATTTTTAATAGACGTTCACTTGCTCCAACTTATGGTTTTTCGAGGAAAAAAAAAAGGGGGGGGGGGCTATAGGTATCAGTCAGCATCTTGAAGGGGGCGATGAGCTTGAAAAGGTTCAGAAACACTGCTCTCGATCCTACCCTTTTCCGCGAGAATACGTCCGCCATTTTCTGCTGTTATACAGACGCAGTCTCACGGAAAATGGTAGGATCTAGAGCTTAAATTCGGATTTCGAGCGACATTTTGGTGCTGTAGGAGGGGGGGGGGGGTTAACGCTTTAAACTTTTAAAAATGAATGAAGAGTTGTAGGTTTGATTAAAACTGTAATTGTTCTTTGCTCAGGAGATGTATAAAGACCATGAAAAATCAGCATTAAAGTGGAAAATCAGGTTTTTATGACTAACACGTGGAAAAAAGAATTTATAAAAGCATAATATCTAAATTATTTCTTTCTGTAAATGGAAAGTAGATTTATATGTTATATGTTTTTGTAAAAGGATTAGTTTATACCACAGAAAACTCATATAATATTATGAGAAAAATAAATTTTGCATTATGTGATGATTTCTTGGCGTCAAAATAAATGCGATTTTTCATCCAACTTCGAGGCTCCATATCTCTAATACTAGAACGATATCACTCATAAACTTTTTGCTACATATTTACTATTATAAGAAGGTTATCCAGTTAAATTTTTGTAGATTTTCATTTAGTCCCTTTTCAGATATTAAATCTCAAAGTTAGTATTTTTTTTTTTTTTTCCAAAATGCCAAGTTTGACTAATTGTATAAAAAAATGACTGTCTTCAAATGTTTCATACTACTTCTGGGAATAGTCCTATGAGATATCTATTTAAGGGAAAAAAGTAAGGGTGAGTCTTAATTCCTTCTGCTAATATTTTTATGCCAAAAATGTAAAATTTCTCACAAAAAATCTTATTTTTAAGCCAATTTTACACAAATTTGTTACTAATTATTGGAAAAATAACTAGTATAGAAATTTAGATCATTTTCTGATCAAGCAAGTAGTTGTCAAATCATTTTGATATATTCATAAGTAAAAAAGTTATAAGTATCTTCATAAAGTACTGTTTTTATGAAAAGTCGCTTCCGCAGCTATTGAAAAGTGGTTGCTAAAAAAAATTCTGAAGGTTTAAAAATTTTTAAGCCATTGTTTCATGCTTCCAATATAACAGTTAATTAACAGACAAAAAGTTTTAAAAATCAAAAATAGTGAGCAACATGGTCTGTATGATCACATGGATTGACCCAAAATCATTTTAACCAAACTCAAGTTAGTGATGTTTTAGGGCGGCTTATACGAAATTTCGAAGTTTGGATGCAATATTTATCCGGAAAGTATAAACTGTGAACAAGAAGTTCTGTCAAGAGCTTAGCTTTCTGTAAAAGATAAAAGCATTCAGAATTTCCTTATTTCCATTACAAACATAAAATTAATTAATTAGAACTTTAGAATGAAAGAGTAAAAACAAATCATCTCAACTATCATAATTTTGCAGTAAACACTAGGTTGCGAAGTCAGAGTTGGTATGATTTTGGTTTAAAGGAGCCGGAGTAGGCAGTCAAAGGTTGTAAAATTCTAAGAGTAGGACTATGTCATTTTCCCTTTGAGCCTGTATTTATATCAAGGCTGCGGCATAACCAAGGCTGTGGCATAACCAAGGCTGTGGCATAATAGGAGTCAAACTGTTTTTTATGTACTGGGATCAGAATTAGAGTTGAAGGCCCTAAAATTCCAGGAGTCAGAAGTTGGTTATGTTCTCCCCGAATCCGCGGCCCTGGTAAAAACACATGCACTTTGAATTCATTTCATTTTGATTCAGTCATTTATCTCTGACTTAGACGTCAATATTACGATGTTACGTCCACCAGATATAGTATTTCAATAGACGTTAACGTTACGTCTACCAGATATGGTATTTCAATTTGTAGTCATAACTATTTTTCTATTTCTTGAAACCAAGAATTGCGAATATATTCAGAACCATCACAATATTATCAATTTTTTGGTAGAAAAGAGTAATTTTTCGTGTTGTCGATAATGTTGAAAAAACTTGAGTTGTTCAATAAATACCTTTAAAATAGCCAAATGCAAAAAAATATTTCTAATATACTGTTCGTGCGCGACCATGAACAAGATGGAAAGGCTAACATTCGGCTTACAGCCGGAAATGGGAGTACTTATTAGTTTTTAGGAACGCCAGCTTCAGATGTGGGTTAACCTCTAAATAAGACTGAAGGGACAATCCATGGGAAATAGGACATAGACATCAAAATATGAAACCTACTTTATTATAACATGTTATATGTCATTTTATTCACAAGAAAGCATAGTTTCCTAATTTAAAGTGTAAAATATCCTAGTTTTTACTGTAAACATGGTTTCAACGTTTTTCAGTTAAAAATTATCAAGTTTCCAGCCTACACCCTGACAACACCGGGTTCAATTTGGAAGATAACGAATTATAGTGCTTTAGTAAGCACCCCCTTGCCCTTTTCCAGCAATCAATTTCTTTGTAGTTTGAATTCAGTGGCGTAGCTAGGTGTTGGCAGGAGTGGCTCTTGCCACGGGCGCAACAGCCAGGGGGGCGGCATTTTGACCGATTAAAAAAAAAAAAAAATTTTTGGTACGGTCCAAATAGACTAAAAAATGAAAAATTGATAAACACTTCGACGCAACAAGACAAACCATGCAAAATGTGCAACTTTGCTTTGGTAGAGTTCGGTTGGATACACTGATGTTAGCTTAAACCTATCTGGGGGTATAGAAATTTAGTTATATGGGGTCTGGAGTCTATAATAGGCTGATCTGAAAAATCCATTTAAAAGAGATAGAAACAAACCTTTTCTCTTCGCTTCTTTCCAGCCGTTTTTTTTCACGCTATCACTTCAACTATCAATTACATACTGTACTTCGGAAATAACGTTCTACGATTTTAAAAATCGGCGCGCTTTTGTTGAAAACATTTCGGATACAGTTTTTCGAATGCAATTTTATGATGACCGAAAATAACTCCTGTTGCTAACAATTTTTCTGTGGCGAAAACCATCGAGAGAATAATATGTATTGTTCAAAAACGGGAGGGGGAGGTTCCTAAAAAACGACTATTGCAAATTTTGAGATTTTAAACATTTGTACATTGTTTTATACGGTACACAAATATACGTGCTAATCAGTATTTTTTTAAAATCCTTCTCGGTTAGAGCACCGTCTTTGTGGTACCCGCCAATAAATTCCCTTCTGTTGGTCCATGTCTGTATACGCTATATTTAAAATAATAAAAAAAATCGAGAAAATACAACTAGTACTTTCTTAAAGCCAGGAAGGGAACAATTGACTCTCCTGACTCTCATCATAGATAATATTAGTCTCTACTAATAATAAAGCTGAAGGTGGGTCTGTCTTTATTTCCTTTTGTCCTTCTTTCCTTCTGTCTGTCTGGTACGCGCGTAGCGCCAAAACCGTTCGGTCGATTTTCATGAAATTTGGCCCAAAGTTAGTTTGTAGCACGAGGTTATGCACTACGAAGCGATTTTTCGAAAATTCTATTTCGTTCTTTTTCTATTCTAATTCTTAGCGAAAATTCGATAAAATAGAGAAGAAATATTTCCTACACATTTTCAAGTCTTATGTCATTCGAAAGCTTGAAATTTTCTGTTAAAAATGATGTCAGTTTGAAGTTTCTACGAGCATTAGAAGAGCTGTAGTAATTGTTCTTACCAGGAAAGTACTCGAATTAAGTAATAATGAAAAAAGTTAAAAATGGTACCATTCGAAAGAGCATACTGAGACAGGTCTTTGACCCAAAGATCAAGTGCCCTCGTCTCCTCGTTTTCGAGATAAGGGGTCTTAAAGTCGGCCGAAAAGTAGCCAAATTTGAAGACTTGGCAAGAAATTGAAGCTACCCCCCGATGCTCTGTTCCGCTGCTTGCTTAACACCGCATCATTTCCATGTTTGGTAATTTGCAAAGAAAGTAAAAGATGTTTTACGTTAACCCTTTACTTGTATGAGCTAAAATAAAGAATGCTGATCAAGACTATGATGTGGAAAGCAGAGAGCTTTATCTAGAGGAGTGAAAACTTTACAAAAAGTTAAAGTTTTAACTTTTTACTATTGATAAAAATACTTTTTAGAATTTTAGTTATTTTAAGTTTTTTTACTGAACTAAGCTGTATGTGTTAATTTTTATAAGTTAAAATATATTGCACGTGGTTCTAAATGAATAATTTCAATTAAATAAGTATGAAAATTAGCTAATATGAGCTCATGTACGAAAAATGAAATAAATAATCTTTGTGGTAGAAATTAAATTGTCATGGATTATGATATCAGTTCTTATTTCAAAAAAAAATCGACACAAGAAGTTTCGCTGTCTGCACCTCTTAGCAAAAACATTTTTTTTTAACTTGAAATTGAGAAAAAAAAATAATTTTAAAAAGAAAACGAATTAGTAAATATCAATATTTGCAAAATTATATCCACGTCGGAAATTACATCAAGGGTAGAGGGAAATAATTATTTCCATTCTTAAAATATACTAATGGAGTCGGCATTTATTGTAAAACCCTCAGCCGTTCAAACAAATTGGTCACTGTAGCAAAAAGTCTCTGTAACGTAAATGTAAAACATATTGCATGTTAATTTCGTACTGTTTAAAAACACTAGAATAACTGTTACTAGTTCTACTATATGTTCAACGGGTAGGAGAAGACTAACAAAATTGTAAATCAATACAAGTTTTAGCTTACTTTTCTGTAAAAGTAGAAAATAGGTGAAAAAAAAAATCATGAAAGAAGGCCTGATGCACTGAAAAAAAAAAATCCCACTCAAAACAATTGAGTCGAAAAAGCACAACTTAATAAAAATAATTAAATACACAGAGAAATTTAAAATAGGAAAGTTGGGTTTTGAGCTGCGGAAACTGTACCTGTCAGTCTGTCTATTGGTCAGTTTTTCTGCCCCCCCCCCCCAATAACTTTTTAGTGTATTGTTCGATTCGATTTTTTTTTTTTTTTTGATCGAAAGATCTCAGTGAGGACAATACACTCCCATACTCGACTTTTTGATTTGAATGATATTTCATTCAATTTCGAATTTCCGATTTTTCCCCGTCCTCACTTATAACTTTTGAGGGAACAAGTTCGAGTGAACAATTTTTTTTTTCGAAATATCTCAGAGAAAACACCTCATTCCTGTTTGATTTTTTTTATTTGAACACATTTTCATTAAATTTTGAGCATTTTTTTTAAAGACCATTCTTACATACCCAGTGATGCAATTGACAAAAATTTTTAGAACTCACTTTGAGTTAAAGGGGACCCACCAAAAGAAAAAAGGTTTGAAAAAATTTATATTTGCAAGTTTTACAATTAAAAACCCTAAATATACCCCCCCCCCCCCCACTACAGAATTGTACGAACACTAAAAAAAATAATTAAAAAAAAACAGGAGGTTCAGTTGTCACCTCCTGGGCCCCTTAAACAAGGGACCTGCTTTAATCGCAAATAGTAAGATAAAATTTAATTTTGATGTGTTGTTTAAAATTGTTTTTCCTCTTTAAAAAGCTCTCTGCTTTCCATGTCATAGGCTTGATAGTAGCTTTTTGCTTTAACTCGCACAGGTAAAGTAAAAGATTATTGTAAAGCCGTCTTTCAAAAGCTTTGCAGATGACCAAAAATGAGAATTAAGTTTCCCGTTGGACGCAAATAGTGTAATCGCACCGCAGCTTCCAGTTTCATTATAACTCGCTAAAATTGGCGATTTTTTCAAAAAAAATTAGCTGACTTTAGGACCTTATATTTCGATAACGGGGGCGCGAGGGCAAAAACGCGTGCGTCCAGAAACATGTTTTACAATGCTCTTTCGATTGGTACTCATTAAAAAAAAATTCATTATTCCATGATCGAGTACTTTCCTGGTTAGAATCCCGGAAATTCAAGGCTTGCCTTCAGCAAAGCAAGCCAAACGATTCTAAAATGGTTAAGCTCGAGAACAAAATTTGTTTGAAAATAGAGATGAAATGAATTATTTTATCAACGGAAATCAACATTTCATGTTGTTACCATGGTTACGTTTTTATTTCTGTTCTTTTTCCCTTAATAATTTTAAAAATGTATTTGTTTTTGTAACAATCCAAACTCCAAGCCTTATTAAAATTAGTCAAATGAAATATTAAAAACCGTGATAAGATGGCACCTGTCAATCAAATGAGAAATCGAGTCCTTTCCTTAAAATACAGGATACCATTCTAAATTTATCGTCTGAAAAACACATTTTACTTCATTATTAATTTAGCTCAATATAAATTGCAGCAAATGGCTTGAGTGAACGAATTTAGCTTTTAATTTATCGTTTGCTGGTTGATGTTTGTCGATGTTTATTGTTTTTATTATCATTACTAGCGGTACCCGCACGGCTTTGCCCGTGGTATAAAATTAAAAATTCATTTGTAAAAAATTGATATAGCAGAAAAAATACTCTATTTTAGTTATTCAACTGTAATTCTTTTAAAGAATGATATAAAAATTTGGCATGGACCCCACACTACTTCCTTTTACGTGTAAATTTCTTAGTAGATGCCTTAAGTGCTAAAATAGTGCTTGGAGTGAGCAAGATAACAATTCAAACATTTACATCCCTAGTTTGCCACAAAACAATGCAAAAAAATGTTTTTCATTGATTAATCTCCTAAACATCGCCGATTTTAACATCATTCAGTGGATTTTTCGCAAAATATCGCCAATAGCGCCAAATTGAACCAAAATAAAAAAAAATAATTTTTTTCGCCAAATTTGCCGCCAACTTGGCGATATGTCGCCAAATTGGCGTCAAACACTTGGCGACTAAAAGCTTGGCTATATTTCGCCAAGTGGTCGCGCCAATTCATATCACTTTTGTCTGCATTGAAATTAACACTGATTTACCCCATAAAAGGGGTAAAAACCCCCTTGGGGGACAAAAATAAGCCAAAAGAGAAAATAAGAACAATTTTGCTGCTCACAGAAATCTTACCAAAGTTTAAAAGAAGAAGAAAGTTTTCTTTCCTACCTTCAAAAACAAAATAATAGAAATTTCGTGCATTATTCTTCACCATGATAATAAAAACAATAAACATCGACAAACATCAACCAGCAAATGATAAATTAAAAGCCAAACTCGTTCACTCAAGCCATTTACTGCAATTTATATTGAAATTATAAAAAAAGGAAATAAAATATGTTTTGCCAGACGATAAATTTAGAATGGTTTACTATCATGTTGTTTCTTTTTTGACCTCATTTTTAGTTAAACAATGTTTCCCTCTTCTACACAACTCGTCAGATAGCCAAAATATCTCTAAACTCACAACAATGGTACGTGTCAGTTTCTTCCTTCTCTACCTTTTTTAAAGAAAGGACTCGATTTCTCATTTGATTGACAGGTGCCATCTTATCACGATTTATTATATTTCATTTGACTAAGGCAGGGATTCAAGTGAAACAGGCCATCGCAAATTACAATCGCTACTGGAAATGAATTACATTAGAACGTTTCTTGATAAAAACATCGTGACGTCAGCGTGACGTTTGCCTATGAAAAAACGAGCTAGATAAAACGTCACAGCCTACTTGGCGAATAAGAGGAGATCGCTGAGTGCTTGTGAGCGCTTATTGGCTCCACCCGTAGTGACGTCATGCCAAGTTAAGTTGATGATAATGTAATTCACTTTCAGTAGCGATTGCAATTGGAAGCGATCGCAGTGCTGTTTCACTTGAATCCCTGCCTAATTTTAATAAGGCTTGGAGTTTGGATTGCTACAAAAACAAATACATTTTTAAAATTATTAATGGAAAAAGAACGAAACAAATAAACGAAATAAAAACGTAACCATGGTAACAACATTAAAAGTTGATTTCCGTTGATAAAATAATTCATTTTATTAACCACTAGCGGTACCCGCACGGCTTTGCCCGTGGTATAAAATTAAAAGTTCATTTGTAAAAAAATGATATAGCAGAAAAAATACTCTATTTTAGTTATAATTCAACTATAATTCCTTCAAACTATGATATAAAAATTTGGTATGGACCCTACACTACTTCCTTTTACGTGTAAATTTCTTAGTAGATGCCTTAAGTGCTAAAATAGTGCTTGAAGTGAGTCCCTAGTTTGCCACGAAACAATGCAAAAAAATGTTTTACAATGATTAATCTCCTAAATATCGCTGAGTTTAACATCATTCAGTAGATTTTTCGCAAAATAACGCCAATAGCGCCAAATTGAACCCAAAAAAAAATTTTTTTTCGCTAAATTTATTGCCAACTTGGTGATATGTCGCCAAATTGGCGTCAAACACTTGGTGACCAAAAGCTTGGCGAGATATCGCCAAGTGGTCGCGCCAATTCATATCACTTTGGTTCTGCATTTGAAAGCCCTGATTTACCCCATAAATGGGGTAAATCACCCACTTGGGGACATTCGAATGCAAACCATCAAAGATAGGTGCACAACAAATAAGCCAAAGATAATAAATACGAAAAATTTTGTTCTGGCTCA
>JAXGGA010010531.1:0-46414 GCA_038373865.1 Uloborus plumipes | reverse complement strand
TACACAGCATTGTCTTGAAAGAACACCAAAAAATTTTTATGAATTGTGTTTTAGTACACCAATATGCCTTCTTACTATTAGTATAATATATTATGCTTCCTGCAAGCCGTCATGACAGTAATGAATAAAAACATCCCCGCTAAATTGATTTGAATCGTAAACATTATGCATATAGGGGAATGTTGGCCAAAGTGAAATAGTTAACACATTTGATTCAAAGTGATCAAGTTGGAAATTTGTTCTGAAAATCAGTGTACATAAAGAAGGAACTGCGTATTTTTGTAATACAACTGTCGTAGAAACGTTTATTTATTTATTTTATTTTTTTTCAATTTTGGCAGTTATTTTGCATCTTGAAAAAAAGGTGAAAATTTTTCACCTCAGAAAAAACCATGGGTCAAAGTGAAAAATACAATATTTTTGCAATGACGTACTTTCTATTAGACGAGTTACAGTACTTTTTATCAAATGAATACGTAAATAAACAAATAAATGAGTTATTAATGAAAAAATAAATGCTTACACAAATGGAATGAATTAATTAATATACGAGGAAAAGAAATGAGTAAATAAAATGAATAACAAAATAAATGAATGAAATTATAAAAATAGATGCATTAATAAGTAAGAGTGTGAATAAATTAATAAAAGAAGAAACACGTACGTGATTTAGTAAATGAATGCATGGGCAAACGAAATTAAATATTTCACTTTGCCCAACGTGCACTTGACTAATTGCATTGAACATTTAAAATCAAAACATGCTTAATATAAACAAAATAAAGACTGCAGTGAACATCAGTAGATCTCAATTAATAGTTAAAATCATAACTACAAAAATTTTATTATATTATAATAACAAGAAATATTTTTGAAAAGCTACGATAATAACAATAAATGTATCAAGTTTTGAAAATTAATTGTATAAATTTTTTCGTTGATGTTTGGAGCTGTATTTTATAAACCTGGTACATTATTCATTAACAATGTTCCTCCAAAACATGTAAGAACAACTCCCTCTACACTAGGGTGGAGCGAAAAACAAAAATTTCGAAATTTTATTCTGTAATACCCGGCAAAAGCTGTGCATGCGTAAGTACAAAACACATGCAAAATATTATCAAGTTTGGACAACTTCTTTAGGGTCCTACCAGGGCTTAAATTTCTCTAAAAACACGAAAAAATGTCAATTTTCAGAAATTTTTTCAAAAATATAAAAAATCACCATTTTTGTTCTATAACCATTAAAATGCTTCCTTTTAACACTCTTTTCATGCATCTTCAAAATTATTTACATTCTATTCAGTATTAAGTTCGCACATGAACAGTAAAGTTCGGTGAAATTAACCAAAAATTGACTTTTTTTACCATTTTTTGCACGTAGCAATAATTCTTCTTTTGTAATCCAGATTCTATTTTTTTGCAATAAATGGGCAAAATGCAGCTTTTAGTTCTAAATGCAATTATATTTCGTTACATTAACAGCCCAGAACGCACTACAAGGAGGTAGCTGCATTTCGGGTGTCATTCTGCCTTTCCCATCCACCCAGCCACGTTGTTTACATATTTTCAACACATTTATACGGATGCAATTACTAACTGATGTTAAACAGGTTTCTCCTTTTGAATCAAATTTTGAAGTTTGACTCATGACTCAGTTTTTACATTGACGATTGCGAGCATACAGTTTTTCATTTAAATTCATATCTAGTCTCTTCCTTCAATAGCAATCTGCCGTGTTTCACTTACCAGTTTTGAACCCTTAAAACAGTCGGAGTGTAGAAGAGGTATACTTATTGAATCACTGATAAAGTACAATTCGTTTTTGAAAAGTTGTCTTATTAACGTTGTAAGAACTCGGTGGAAGATATCGAAGCTTTAAAACAGATTTAAAAACGAGTAAAACTACTTGATGGACATTGACAATGTAATACAGAAAGAAAAAAATGACCCTGATCTCACTATCAAAATTCGGAGACCTTTCAGTCATTAGCGTTTGTTAATTAGAGCTAACAGAGTTATGAATCTGTTAATTTTCAAGATGAATTTCTAATGAGATGAAGATACTCGTTAGTTATATCTTTAAATAATATAATGGTTCAAGAAATTAGAAATTGAAAAAAAAAGAAGGAACATTTCCGTGAAATATGGAATTGTATGTATAATGAAAGTTACTCAATTTATAATTCATTTAATTGAGAATCTTCTCTTCTTCGTGGATCCGCTGATTCGAAGAAATGCCTGCTTTGTTAATTTTGAGAATTTGTAATTGGCCATGGCAGTGGACGATAGTCGTAAAGGAGTTGGGTTACGGAAAGGCATACAACATCAGAAAACACTTTGATAACTAAATGAGAACTTTTATGACCAATTTTAAGTTTTGAAAGTTCAAACTATGAGATATTTTTTAATTGACATCATTAATGGGAGGAAACGCGTTGACCAGTCAATTTATTCTTATAGTTTTAAACTTTTATAGAATGTGTAATTTTTAATATGATTACAGTTCCATGGGAATTTTCTTTCTTTTTTTTAATTTCTAAATTCTTTAACTATACAGAAGCGTATATTTTAATGATGTAACTGACAAGTATCTTTAACTCTGTTAGCTCGAATTAACGAACGCTAATGACTGAAAGGTCTCCAATTTTCGATAGTGAGATCAGTGTCACTTTTTTCTTTGTGTATTACATTGACAATGTCCATTAAGAATTTTATGCGTTTTTAAAGCTTTGGTATCTTCCACCGAGTTCTTGCAACGTTAATAAGACAACTTTTCAAAAACAAGTTGTACTTTATCAGTGATTCAATAAGTATACCTCTTCTACACTCCGACTGTTTTAAGGGTTCAAAACTGGTTAGTGAAACACAGCAGATTGCTATTGAAGGAAGAGACAAGATATGAATTTAAATGAAAAACTTTAATGCTCGCAATCGTCAATGTAAAACTGAGTCATGAGTCAAACTTCAAAATTTGATTCAAAAGGAGAAACCTCCTTAACATCAGATAGTAATTGCATCCGTATAAATGTGTTGAAAATATGTAAACAACGTGGTTGGGTGGATGGAAAGGCAGAATGACACCCGAAATGCAGCTACCTCCTTGTGGTGCGTTCTGGGCTGTTAATGTAATGAAATATAATTGCATTTACAACTAAAAGCAGCATTTTGCCCATTTATTGCAAAAAAATTGAATTTGGATTACAAAAGAAGAATTATTGCTACGTGCAAAAAATGGTAAAAAAAGTCAATTTTTGGTTAATTTCACGGAACTTTACGGTTCATGTACGAACTTAATACTGAATAGAATGTAAATAATTTTGAAGCTGCATGAAAAGAGTGTTAAAAAGAAGCATTTTAATGGTTATAGAACAAAAATGGTGATTATTTATATTTTCCAAAAAAATTCTGAAAATTGACATTTTTTCGTGTTTTTAGAGAAATTCAAGCCCTGGTAGGACCCTAAAGGAGTTGTTCAAACTTGATAATATTTTACATGTGTTTTGTACTTACGCCTGCACAGCTTTTGCCGGGTATTACAGAATAAAATTCCAAAATTTTTGTTTTTCGCTCCACCCTACTCTACACCCTATTTCAATAAAACGTTATCTTAGAGAGTCACATTCAAGTGTTTCATAAATAACAGAAAGCTCACGAAGTCGCCATAGCATGATTGGTAAAGCGCGCCAATCAGCTAGGTTCCTTTTTGTAACTCTAAGATTGCAAGTTCGAATCCCACCAAACATTACTTTGTTCAAATAAATAAATTTTCCATCTGGGAATAAATCGTCATCCACTAGATGGAGCCATTATTTCTTTCTGGCAAGCAGTTTTCTTCACTTTAATAAAATTCAAGCAGGTTATTCCAATCATTTATTCAAAATAACCTCCCATAGGTGGCGTCACCGTTTTTTACAACTAAAACGGTAAAACCGAATAAATCTTATGTGTTTTTCTACCCTCCGATAGATGGCGCCACTATTTTTTATTTTAGCAAACTAACACTTTTATGATTCCACAGCTCTCTATAATGCTCCCAGTGACCAACAGATGACGTCACGAGCTATAAGTTATCTTTTTAATGCTTTATTATAAGTCCTAAGTAACTGCCTAGTCCGGTCTAGTGGTTAGAGTACTCGCGTTCGGAGCGAAAGGTCTCGGGTTCAAATCCCAGGCATGGAAACAGCATTTTAGAATATTACCCTTGCAAATAGTATTTCAGTAAGAATAAATTAAATAAAGTAATTAAACGAAAAATTAAGTAAATCAAGATCAGACATGAATTAACGCGTCAATGCAAGATGGCGGAGAAATCATCAGATCATCCAAGATGGCGGCTCAATCAATTAAATACTCAATTAAAAATAAGAAATCCAAGATGGCGGACGTCTCAGAACCCTCTTGCAAGGTTATAAGAAATTACCTGACCATTCAAAATGGCGGCTCAATTAATTAATTAATTAAAAATAAGATAATCAAGATTCGAAATGGCGTCGGAACCCTCGTATAAGGCTACGAGAATATCCAAGATGGCGTCGGAACCATCGTACAAGGTTAGGAGAAAACATCCAAGATGGCGGCGGAGCGACCACGCCCACTGTTGAGTTGTTTCCCTCCTTCTGCCGGTCATATTACGGCTCCTACTACTGGCGCTCCATAAGACCCCTACCATGTTAGGATTGACCCTACCAGTAGGTCTCTTCCTTGGCCACCTCCGGCGCGAAGTGAGTACAGAGCGTAGCGCAGGTCACTCGCTCTGCCATTTCCTATACTTTGCTATTCTATAGTAATTTTGCCACACACATTTTACCCAGTCCTTTCATTTGTTTCATGTTAGCTCAATCATGTTCTCTCTTTCACCCACACAGTGAAAAAGAGCGTAGCTCTGACGCAATTATCTTCTCACGATCTGTATCTCTTTCAATTCCTATTCCATGCTGACGAGGGCTATAAAGAGCGAAACTGCAATGCATGGGTAGAATAACTATCGCATGGCATGTATCCCCTATGGGTACCGCCCTGGCTTCGGGACGGTTACCCACTGGGCTTACTACACGCTCACCATTTCGCTATGGAAATATTGTCCCTCTACACAAGGGACGTTCAAGAAGCGACTACAAATATGTCCAAGAAACGTAATTACAGATCTTTTTAAAATTAGATATATAAAATTGTTCATAGAATTACCTGGTGGTTAAAAGTCGTTATGGACTATTTACATGTTGTAATCTTATTTTTTGTTTTTATTTTATTTATTTGTTTTTTAATTTAAATCAAGGTTGAACAAATTTTTAATAAGTTCAGAGATTTTTTTCAATCCAGGAAAAATTATCAGTGGCATCAATGCAGCTCACAAACAATTACATGTGTAATTATAAATTTACTAAGTAGTGCATCTTGTCTGCTTTTTAGCCGTCTTAAGATTAGGACGAGTTTCCAAAATTCGCATCGTTTCACTCTTATACATTTCATCTATAACAGTGATCGAGATATTTTTAACCACTCATAAATTACTAATGAAAAACTATTCTCTCTTTTGTGCGTAAAAAATGAATAATAAATGCGGTCGAGCTCGGTTAATGGAATAGCAATTTTTCCACAAAAAACTATTCTAATAAGCAGGATAGTAAGTTATCCGGAAATGAAGTTATGCATTACAACGGTTTGGTACCGTCCTAGAAAAAAAAAAAAACGAAACACTCGTATCCGGAGACTATTAATACTAGAGACGCGCGTAATGTGTTATTTTTTCAGGAATAATGTGCTCTATAAATTTCAATTGGTAAATTGTTGTTAAGGGGTCGTCTTCATATAAAAATCGGCATCAACATTAAAATTTACTATGAAAACCCCCCTTTCTTATCACATATTTGTGATCAGCATCATCATTTTTCTTTGTATACCAAACCGTTTCAAATTCGCTCTAGCCGTTGCTTCACAATTGCACTGAGAAAAAACCTCCCCGTAATGTTAAAAATATTTTAGATACTTGTGCATATAATACCTAAACCACGTTGAATACGCCAAAGATTTTTTATGTATCGAAGTATGAATTAACCCAACAGTAAAAACGTCCTTTACTTCTTCTCAGATGAAATTTTGAATTTTTTATGAACTATGGAATTAATATTTGAAAAAAGTGATGATCTGGAACCAGTTAAGATTTTGATGGAGAAGCAATCTAAATAGGATTTCAAAGGAGTATCTAAAACGGGAGCTCAAAATATCCAGTAGTTTTCAAGATATGCTAAAAGATCCATTTTTCGTCCAATTTAGGGATCATATACAGGTGTTCAAACTGAAACAATAGCAGTGAATTTCTATTAAAAGAAAGGGAAACATGCTTATCCACCAGTTGCAGAATGCAATCAGCGTTTTTATAAACTATTTTGTTTTCAACAGTAATTATACGTTGAAATCGATTTTGAAACTGCTGGGTATATTTTAGATTGGCAGACAATCCAATTGTTAGTTCAAAAGTGACAATTCTGTTTTCGTGCAACATGCAGCAATTCAGAAAACTTTTTACGTAGATAGTTGATTTTCACTGGAAAATGTGGCATCTCGAAAGTTTTATTCGGAATAATCTGTAACGATTCGGCGTTTTTTTAAATTATTTGCCACCGTTATAACATAATTGCCAATCCTAATACAGTAGTTTATGTAAATACAAAGACTTAAACTGTAACCTCTCCAGAAGGTATGAGCTGCCTGAATTATTGCGTAGATAAAATTATGCATCTATCTTTGTTTAATCAAAAGGATTGAATGTTGCATTTTTCCCTTTGAACTCTTACAGTAGGATTTTTTCTCCTAAGTTCAACAAATAAAAAACTTTAACAAAACCCGAGAACTTTTAACTAATTACGAAAAGCAAACATATTATAGCGAGGAGCTTTAGTTAATTTTTTCGAAAAAATATGATTTGTCTACTCTTTGGAAATTTTGACCTTGAAAATAGCATTTTAAATGTTTTGAAGGTCTCGAAATCTTTGTTCGTTCATAACTTTTTTTTCTAACTGTCCTAAAGTAATGCCACTTGGTACCCAGCTTACTTTTTGCCGTCCGCACCTAATTAGGTAACCAAAAGTAGGGGTTCCCTTTTGAAAATTCAGACTTTGTGCTCATTTCACTTTGTATATGGCCCCTTATCAAAAATTCATTCACATAGTTTTAAAGAAAACTTTAATCCAAGTCAGAAGACACCTTTCTTTTGTTCTTAGCAAGTATAGCAGCCGAATAATTCAGTGTTTCGTTTTCTTTTCTATGACTGTACTTGTATTTTTTCTGTTTTTCGATAATATCATTTATTTCCGGAGTATAAAAAATGTTCTAAAGTTGAATCACGAAGAGATGGTGGGTCGACTCGAAGCGGAAACGGACCACTTCATTTAAAAATAGGTTGGATTAGCGAGAACGCACGATTTCACTGCTTACGCTTTCTCGCAGATCCAACGTATTTCGAAAAGAAGTGGTCCGTTTCCGCTTCCGGTCGACCCGCCGTCTCTTCGCGGTTTTCCTACAAATCACACGATTGCAATATTACAATCAATTGAACAGAGTTGTAAAATTTTAAAAATAATATAATCAGTCGCACAAATGTTACTCATTAAAAACCGGTGCAAGATACTAAAATTCCATAATCTGCTTTTTATGCTTCTGTAAAATAATGCATTTAAGTTTTTATCAACATATACACACTGCAGAAAATAATTCATTAGATTACACGTCTAATTTAAAATACGAAGTATTTGTTTTTAGAAATGCAAACAAGAGTCCTCTTATTCCGTTGTATTTATTGTCCTTCACTCGTCAAAAGTATTTGCTGACATAACGAAGTTAAATCATTACAAAAGAACTCTTTCAAGAGCTACATTGAAATAAAATTATTCCAATCTGCCTTGCAGCATAATACCCAGACACTGCACAGATGGCATGTTTGAAGAGGATAATTGAAAGTTTAAAATAATTGCGACGAAATAAAACGCATCGCGATATCCTGAAAGAATAATATTTGTGATGTATAAAATAGCAATTGACAACATTAGCAAGGCGCAATGAGAAATCAGATGAAACAATCTTATTATACGTTGGTAGCCTTGGGCGACCAGATGTTTCAATCTTTTATTGTCTTCAATTATAGCTTTGTCCTTTTGTATCCACTGTCTAGATCATATAAATATAAAAATAAAAGAAGCTGTTCGCTACCAAGTAACATAGGTATTTAAATTGGAATCATCAATTCTGTAGTGAAATGCTAAACAGCACTGCAGAAAGAGAGAAATAGACATTTATTTAAAATTTAATAATTGAATTCATGCCCTTTTCGGTCCATAAAACTATGAAAATTAATGCTAAAGCATTCGCTCAACCTAACATTAAATATGTTTTATTATTAAATTTATTTCGATTATAAGCTTCTCGGGATGTATGAAGTTCACATCGTTTGCGGGCAACAATTCGATTAAGAGTTAAATAGGAAGCATTTCATTTTCTCATTGGCTAAGGATTATAAGCATTGCATGTTTTATTGTGTGTTGTTGCATATCTAATGATCTCTTCCGAATACTGAAGTGCAAAGCTCATTACTAAGCATATTTCAGTTTGCTGTATAAATGCTGAAAAGGGCTGGTAGAGTTCCAGCCCAATGGGAAGAAGAAATATGTAATTGAAGTATAAATTAAACAACGCTATAAATGCAAAAATTTGTAAAACGTTGCAGACACGTGTTTCGCATGCCTCTACATTCATAGCCTCATATATTTTTCAATGAAAAAAGGGGTTTCTTGTAACCCCGACAAAAAGAAACATGTCTGCAATTTGTAGCAAATGTGTACATCTATAACGCTTGTTGTTTAATTTGCTTTTACATTTCAGCAGATTAAGTTTTTAGTTTATTTATTAGAGACATGCGCTTTAAATAATGTTTATTTGTTTGTTTCAAACGGGGCAACGTGTTGGCTACTAACCATTTGCTGACCTAGTCCATTCCCCGAGACCGGTAAACTTTCTCTCATGAAGCACCACCATCGGCGAAGCTCGTTGCCGTGAGAATTTTGACGCCAAGTTTCCCCACTAGATGGAGGCACCTGGGCTCGATTCGATGGGAATCTATACTAGGAGTATAATTTTGTCCAGGGACATACTTCATGCCAAATGAGTACTTGAAGCATCTTTTACTTGCCGCAAAATCATACAGCATGAAAGCTGTCGATTTTCTTCATCTTGATTAATCTACCTACAGGAGCCAGGTTTGCTCCTATTCTTCTAGGAGTGATAGGCCAACGGACAACCACGAAACCACTCTGTTAGCGATATTTTTTTTTTATGTTGGTAATGAAAACTGACAGAAGTAATACATTAAAGGATAAAAAGAATGTATCATTAATTATATTTTTGTATTACGCTCATTATACATTTATTTTAATGTTACTAATGTTAGTATATTGTAACTTTGATATATTTCTTTTCTATATCTGCATAATTTAATTATTCCATATATGTATTCAGGATAAGAGAGAAATTCATGTTACATTGTTTGAAATATTTTAAACATCACCAACTAAAACACGAGTTACACACTATAGCTACCCACAAAATAAAATTTTTGATACAACAATCTAATTATAACATTGTCATAAACTCGTAAGTCTGATATTTGTCTGATGTATTTGTTTTTCTTTCTTAGTATAAAAACATTATAATATATATAAGTTAGGACTATAATGTTTTATTCAAGTCTTTTTTCAGTCATGCAGCAAGAATCTAATAATACTTGTTTTTTACCTTCAGGGAAAAAATGTCTTTTACTTAGATCAAAAATGTTAAAGTAAAACAATGGTCTGTGGTCATTTTTCATTTTGTCATTATTCTACCTTCACGCATTTTCCAAGATATGGTCTCGATCCTTGCAAATATGCTCATGAATATTTCATAACAAACTTTATCATTTTATGCATGCACGCAATGGTTATGACATTACCCATTTCGTCAAAATATTTTACTCTGATGTATGCAACGTATTCATAGATCTTCTTAAGTTAACTGTAACTGTATGCTCAGGACATGTGCATGCTAATTACTTGTTCAAAATGGCAAGTGTCATCATACAAAACAAAATTTCAAAGAATCGTTTTTAAAATGTAAATACGTATTATATGAACTGAAAGTACTGCAGTCAACTACACTTTTAAACTGTTTTAAACATTTTAAAATCAATTTTCTTCTCTGAGTGACTTCTTTTGCAATACCCATATTTCCAAGCAACAAATTTATTTTACTCCCGCATTTAAAACTGGCTTTAAGTTACAAATTCAAATGTCGCCTCTTAATCCATCAGTTTAAAGTGTTAAGGCGCTAAGTTCCAAGGAAACTTAATGTGTATATTTATTTTAAGCGCGACATAGAGTACTCGGTTTAAAATCGGCTTTAAAAATTAGTTTCAAATGAAAACTAAAACTTTTGCATTCGAATAAAATGGAGGTTGTAAGAATTAGAACAAAAATATTTGAAATGTACAAGTTATACTGTGATTTTCTTAGGAAAAACTTCCCACTTTTATTACGCATGCGTCTCAGGTTTTTTCTGATCTTACTAAAATAAAGTGGATAGGTAAGATAACAATGAGGGGCAGAAAAATAAGAAGCATTTTGAGCCGTATCAAAAAGCTAGAACAGTGCTAATTTTAAAAACAGGGTGCGGCAAAAAAAAATCGGACAAAGTTTGTCACGCCCTGACACCAACAAGTTTTACCGTATCCAGATAATTCTTTTTTTTTTTTTACAAATTCAATATGTTTTCCTGCATTGAGGAGTGCATTGTCGATTTTGTACTCATCATTGTTGTTTTGTTGGCAGAATGACAGAAATATGCGTTGCTATTTTGTTACTGTTTCGAGCTGGTAAACGTTAATTCGTTTGCTCAAAATTCCTCGACAGACTGTTTTTGATGCAATTAGCCGGTACAAAGAGCTTGGTCACGAAGCAGAAGAAAACGGACCGTGAACAATTTTCCTACCGTAGGCTCATCAAAAAGCGAGTGCAGTGAAATTCGAGGGTCTCCATTCAAAAAATCGCTGGTGAGATCGAATCAGCGACCGATCAGCTAATAGCTAAACCAGAACTCTAACTGAAGCCGTACAAGCTCCGAAAAGTGCAACTTCTCACTGAAGAGAACAAGCATATGAGACGTCAAACATGTCGCCAGCTCAAACGTCGGGCCGCGGGTGAGCGGTGGAATTTCATCCTCTTCACAGATGAGAAGCTGTTCACTATCAAACAGGCGCATAACCGAGAAAACGACAGAATCTGGTTCACTGAAGCGCCTGGCACGTCGGCCATCTTCGAACATCACCAAAATCTACAATCGGGGATGGTCTGGGAAGGAATTTGAGTTAGCGGTAAGACTCCTCTTGTTTTTGTGGATTAAGGGGATTAAGTTGGATTAAGGGGTCAAAATCAACCAAGAAGTGTATCACCGCAATATTCTTCAGGCCGTCGTACTTCTGTGGGCCCAGCAGCACTTTGGTGATGAGGATTGGATGTTCCAGAAGGAATTAGAGCCGGCTCACAGGACAAAAACGACTCAGGACTTGTGCCGGACCCCATTTTTCAGACTTCATCCCCTCTACGGAATGGCCCCTACTCGCCGGATCTAAATCCCATGTATTACTGTGTGTGGTCCATTTTGGAGGCCAGGGCCTGTGCTAAGTCCCACAAAAGCTTGGAGTCGCTGAAACAGCGACTGTTTCGGAGTTATATTCTGCTTTGAGAATGGGACCGATTGTCGCTCGAAGAGCTGCGGGCCCATCACTGAAAATTTCAAGTTACGTTTGGATATGTGTGTCATCGCTGGAGGAAGCCACTTCGAAACCGGTTGAGTATATTACTGTAAGAAGTCTATGTTAACATTATTAATTGTTGTTTTGCTAAATTTCTTTCATTTAATGAAATTATCACAATAAATCTTTGTCCAGGTTTTTCTGCCGCACCCTGTACATAGTTTAGTTGAATGCTTCAAAAGGATAGCAAAAATGCAACTTTTAAATTGAAAACTTCTGAAAGTTTCCACTCACAACCCAACACCCCTTTTTTAAGTGGAATGGTTCCCAAGTGCTAGGCGCGGTTTTCAATTACGGACAATATTTCCAAACTCTAATGTACGGAAAACTGTCCACATATAGCTAGAAATAGTTATACTTACTTTTTATATGAAACTTTACATAATTATTTAAACCAGGGTCAAAATATGCTCAGCGCTCTTATTAAATGTTTCAACTTCTGTTCAACTACGTCTTGTCTAGACTGCCTTTGTCCCAAAGAAGGCGCAGTGCAGCCTCTAAGTTCTGAAGCTTTGCTAACAAGTAAGGTGTTAGGTATTTATTTGAAATCCTACTTAGCTTCTGCTTAATTTTATTTAAGAATTCTATGGTGAGTCGGGAAAGTGTAGAGCTATTACTTTAAATATAAGTGAGTTTTCTATGGAAGGTCCCCTGTTTGTTCTATAAACGTTTTATTGGGAAGATTTTTAAATTTTTCAGGACTCCTGGTCAATTTCATTAAGGTTGCCGACTTTTAGCAGGAAAACTTCCTATTCTTTACCAGATATATTACTGTAAGAACTTCGGTACATTGCAGTCCTTTGATTTCGAGGAGCTTTTTGGTTTCTTTATAGTGTATGTCGGTATTCAATCTATATGCACATTGCCAAAAATACTCTCTGTTAAAATTTCAGAGTGAAAATTTGACCCAAAATCTCATCACTGTCCCATGAAATTTTTTATATCCTTCTACTCAAATTAATGAGCTGTGAGCCAAAAAGTAACTTTTACTTCTTGGATTTTTCGCATTACTTTTGGTCTTTTTATTAACTGAAGGGATTGGAGGATGAAGGGGCTAAGTTATATTTTAAAAAATGAACACTCTGTACAATGGTAAGCAATAGATACAAGAAAATGAAAATTGGTACATCAAACAGTAGATGTCAATAGAACCAATTTTATTACGCTCACAAATGACAAAACCAGAAAACAAAAAAGCTGCAACAATTTGCAACAATAAAACTTTGAACTTTAATTACTCGCAATTTCTGTTTTGTCACATAACCCCTTCATCTTTCAAGCAGTTCAATTACACTACTTTTAATAAAGTAAGGAAAAAGAAGGTTATTTACTTATTTTATAACAAGAAGTATTCATTTTTCTCAGCGGAAACCACCATCTTTTCATGTTTTAGAAGAAAAAAAGTAGCAGTTTTTGAGTATGCATGCTACAGTAGCAGAAATAACTTTAAAATATGTCTTCATTTTCCGAAATAGTGCTCTTCAAAAGCGTTACACGTGTATTCCTTTTTTGTTTATTTAAAAAATATCAACCGATAATTCTACAACAACTCAAAATTTACCGAAAAAGCAAACTCATTTTAAAAAAAGGGATGCTTTATAGATCTATAAATTTTGCTTTAAAAAATATGTGACTTTTCAAAAGAGTCGCAATTCATTAAAAAAATCGTTATAGCTAAGGTCATTCTTCAACCGTACCTGCAATATTGGTTTACAGCTCTAGCAATGAATGTAGTATAAATTATAACTGCAATTATACTTCAAAACATTAGACGAAACAATTCAACCTTGATTGAGCTCATTTGAAAATCCGCGTTTCAGACGTGATAGCAATATGAAGCATAATATGATTGAAATCATACAGCTAAAATTGTTTTCTGTGTTAGAGCCCTCGCAAAGCATTATTGATTGAAGCGTAGGATGTGGTGAACATTAATTGGCTCCATTAGCATTACCAGCACTTCAGTATGCAGAGTTTCATTTTCATTAGTTGAATTTCGATGACATTTGAGAATGGTAATTTACCTGAAATGGACAAAACTCTCTCTGATTTCCCAATACAGAAGCATTTAAGCTATGCATTAGGATTTAGTTAATCACTGGAGTTTGAGGATATATACTGAAGGCCATGGGAGGATTAATGCAAAGGAATTTTCGAACGACTGTCCCTTTAAATTCAGTTAGGGCTGAGCCACAAAGAAAGAAGGTACAATTTTGAGATTGAAAACGGCTATTTATCAGTTTACGCTATGGAAACGTCTCAATGTTCACCTAAGATTTGAATTAGTAAAAACTAGGATGAAAATCAAAATAAATCTGTTGAAGTATTGTCTATTGGCTGCAATAACTTGAAAACTATATTTCTAATGGTGAGAGAATATTACGTTTATATTCGCAAAATTAAGTAATTATAAAAACAATATCAAATACATTATTTCAACTATTTGGGATGATTTCATAGTAACGTACGCATTTTTTTTTCGAAATCACCTTTTCAAACATAGGGAAAACCGGATATAATTGATACATTTTTATTTATTTATGTATTTCTTCATTTGTTTTTTAAACTTTTTGTTATTAAAGTTACGAACCAAAATAAAAGTTTAGGAAAAACTATATTTATTTTTCTATCAAATAATGGCTTTATAATTTTTGTTGAGATAACTTTTCGCACATTTTTTTTTTCACCTTGAAATGTGTCAACGTCATCCAACGTTGGGCGACATGATGCCCTAGAATGACTTTTCTGGTATACTGACCAATTTAAATCTTTGTGGAAAGTTTCTGATATATTGCAGTAACGTGACTGGCTTTATTTGGGAAGGTTTCTGAAATCTTCAGGAAGAAGAATGACTTATGCAGGAAAATTTCCTGATTTTTTCAGCAGTAAAATAGGCATATTATCTGCTCCTTCTTTTCTAGAAACGTTTGGAAAAATGTTTACAGTAACTACAGCCGGATGCATTTTTAGTGTTGGGTAGTGTAATTAATTCAAAAATGTCCAAATTTTCCAATTGTTTCAGAAATGGAGAACATTTTTGTAAAGTTTAAATTTATCAACAACTGAACCACTTGCTCATTTTCTAACAAATATGTGTGAGCATTTTTACTTCAATCATAAATACGTTTAGTTTAGGAAAATAACAAATTTGTATCACTGAGATAAACTTTGTCAAGTATTAGCACAGTTTCGTCTATTAAAATAACATGCAGTTTTACCACTGATCAAGAGCTTAAGAACAAACTCAAACAGAGCATAATAAACTCGTGAAACTAAAACAGAATTAATGACGAAAACTAGTTGAACAGAACGATAATTAATAACATCATTAACGTTTACATAAATGCACAAACTCTCTTTATCCTTCATTAGCAGTGGCGGAAAACTACGAGTTTTCCATTTCCAAATATAAGCATCATTGGGGATAATTTTCCAAATAATAATGTGTAATTAATGGACGAGAGGATCAGAATGGTCAGCGATTCAATTTGAAAAGTCTAGAAGTATAATTTCAACATGGATCGTTTCAATGGTTTCACATGATAAGTTTATAATTTTGAAAAATACTTCTTTCTATCCTCCTATTTGTAACAGCAAGTGTTTAATTTGTAAAAAGTATAGTGTTTATTGCATACAAAGTATTTCATCGGAAATAAATTACTTTAAACTATAATTAAAATTTAAACATAAATCATTCATTTAATTCATCTTTTTTCAGTATCGGCTTTGCCAAAAGCGATTATGCATCTTAATTATTTGACACATTCATTAAAATGAGAAATTTTTAACATTAAAAAATAATTTTAAATAGGGAATTTAAAATTCAAGTACGACTCTCATTTTTATGCTAATTTTTCAGAACGCTAAATTAGTTTTTGGTAAAACGCGAGTTAAAACATAGAATTCACACATTCTAATAAATCATAAATTAATTTAATTCTCACGACGAAACGGTATAAACTTTTTTTTCTAGGAAAGAAATGTAAAACAGAATTCTTGTACGTATCGAGTGCGCTTTATCCGATGGTGCGGGTAAATTTTTTGCAACTTTTTAGCTTTCAAGAAATACACGACTGAAATGCAGCATATAACGGTATATTTTAATAACAAGTCTTGGTGTATCGTACAGGAACCCGGAAAATATTCACGCACTTTTTTAGCTCTAGAATTAAATTGGGACTATTTCATACATTGTCACCGAAATTATTCTTAAGAATTGAAATCAAATACAATATTTAAGTGAATGATCAATGACTACCGGAAAGTCTTACAACAGGTGCATAGAGCACTTTCGAGACTTATGCCAATAAAATATGTGTCGCTCACTATGAAAGAGGTAATTCTCTATATTTTTAAAATGCATATTTGTTTGAAAAATCAAACCACATTTTTTTAGTTACATCTTAAGTTTTCTAAAGACTTTTCTGAAGACAAATATTAGCGAGTCTCCGTAACTAGAAGCCTTATAACTCTTATATTCCTTCATATCGAAGTTTTTATTAGGTCCTAAACGCTTGAAAAGGCTGTGGGAACTTCCTATTATTCGAACAACCAATTACTCGAAGCTTCTGGCCGGTCCATTTAGCCTTCGCGTTATCAAAACTTGACTTATAGTGAAAAATAGTAGTTGACGACTTGTATTTGCTTACTAATGAAAAATTTGCAACAATCTTTACTTAATAAGGTATAATAAAAATCTTTCACAAGAAAATAAAAAACTTTTACAATGTTCCAAATATACAGTCCAGTCTCAATAACTCGAAGTCGCAAGGAATCGGCTAAAAGCTTCGAGAAATCGGTAGTTCGACTAATTTGAAGTTTCCGCAGCCCTCTCAAGAGTTTGAGACCCGATGAAGACTTCAAGATAAAGGTATATTCTAGTTATAAGGCTGTGTGAGACTCAACTGTGTACCAGTATACAGTATATATACTATATTTCAATCGGGTTAACCTCGAATAAGGGAAAGTTGATAAAAATTAGACCCCCACTTTCTGATTCAGTGTCTACAGTGTATATATGAGCTGTGCTCCAACTTTTTAGTGGAAAAAAAATACCATTCCCTCCTAAGAATAAATTGAACGCTTAATAAAAATCAAAATAGCGTACGTTACGGTTGAATTTACACTACAAAAAATAAACTTGTTTGTACAGTATAATACTGACAGCAGAGGTTCCATTTTAAAACTGTAAAATACATAGTAATAAACTGTAAAATTAGAAGCAATACATGTATTAATTTAACAGTTTATTACAAATTACGGTACAGTTGAAAAAACGAAGCAGAGTATCCCAAATTGCCAGCGTAGCTGGCACAAGACAACAACAACAGTTTACAGTCGAACTTGTTTATAACGAGCTCGGATATAACGAGGGAAACGAGAATATTTGGTTGGATCAATGTTAGGTCCATGGAACAGAATTTATTTTTAACGAGCAAGACCCGGTTTTAACGAGCAATTTTTTCTGTCTCGCATTTTTTTTTTCTAATTTTTCTAGTCTTATTCCTGTCTTATCTTCTTTTTTCCCCCCCTGCGGTTCAATACTTTTGTATGAAAAAGTCCACCAGCATTCCAGTATCAATAGGGAGAGTTCACAAATCCGGTATAACAAGAACAGTATTTAATTAAATTAATTGATGTAATCAAAGTAAGTATTGATTAAATTATAAGTAAACTCAATTATTTGACCTCCCAAGCCCCCATCCCTTCTGGTTGCACGCCGGCCGTAAGGACCCGTTTATTACGAGCACTCGGATTTAACGAGTAACATTAGGGTGGTTCACAAACCTATGGTGAAAAAAAAATTTTGTCCTAGAGGTCACGGCGGTGGCTCAGTTTTTTACCTTTATCCACCCTAATATACTGCCAAAATTTCAACCTCCTACTTAAATAAAAAGACGGTGCTCAAAGCTCAAGTAGTTCTCCAGTTTTTGTCAATTTCAAGCGTTTTTCGGTTGAGAGGCAGAAAAAAAAAATCCCGGTGTTTTGCTATCATTCTTGCTGATTCTTATGTTCAATGATCCCCTTAATCCTAATATGGCCACCCTTTTCCCCCATTGCCTCCCACTTTTCGAAAATAGCATCCCCCTTCCCTCCTATTTTCATCAAATTTCGACAATTTCATAGATATTATTTGGAGGGGAAGGAAGCATTATATTTACCATTAACATTCTTATATAGGGCTAGAGAGGTGAAAAGTTCAAAATCATTAACAACTTTTTACAAGTTAGGGAGCTTATGGGGGTATTTTCCCCTCCCCTCCTTAAAATAGCTAACATATCATCAACAACTCATTTTTTCCAGTTTCAAAATTTTACACTTACTTTTTGGTGCAACAGAATAATATTGGACTGACATCTATGACTCCCACGTCCAAAAAATTTTTCAAGTTGTAAAATTTTGTTTAAAACCTTGGAAACATCGCATGTTACATATGAGTCGCACCCAGGGTCGCACCACAGATTTTCTTCAGTAAAGAACCTTTCAGTATTATTTATATTCAGTCCAGTTATGTTCGAGCGATTACCATGAAATGTGAAACGAAGATCATATTTGGATTCAGTGGGGCATTTTACATAAGAAACAGCAAGAATAGTGTCAGATACATTTGAACATTTTTTGCTGAGCAGTGTTGTTATACTGAAATTTGCTAGAACTTTTTAATTAAAGTCAACATATTTGAACTTCTTGCTATGCAATTCCACATTCTATGTATATTTATATATAGATTTTTTTTTTTTTTGAGAGAGAGAGAGAGAGAGAGACTTTTAGTATTGAATATTTTATTGTCTCAGCAAGGATAAGTACTCAATTTTCTTCAATAGCAGGTAAAAGAAACTGCTTATTGTCCTCATTATTGACAAAAATTCTGTTAAATTCTTGAATTATTTGAACATTTTCCTCAGCAACGTTATTCACCATTATTTATTTATTTTAATTTTTTCTTTTAATTCTGTTATTGATCTTATATTTGTATTCGTTGGGGCGTAGGATAAAGACTGTTAGAAAATAATCCCTAATATTCACGTTTGAAAAAAATATCCAATTTTTCTGTACTACACTTGTTATATTTCACATCTTTACTCTCGTAATAACTTGCTTTTCTTTCAACTAGAATTTGATACGAAAAACTAAGTCAAACTATTTAATTCACCAGAAAGGTGTCACAAGTAATTTAACAAAATTGTCCTAGTTGCTATTTCAATTTCCAGGTCGTTCATATCTTATAAGGCTTTTTCCAAGTTCAGATATTCCCAGAAGTTTTAACTGCAAATGGAGCATCTATTAATGTTCAATCCATTTGTTTCACTGTGCAAAAACGCACTGAAACTGTAAAAAGTGTTGCACCTAGGTTTTTTCGCTCATGATTAAATGAAAAATCTCTTTCTTATATAGGAACACAAATATTTGGAGGCATATAAGAGACTGAATTTTCTCAGAAAGGCTCCCTAATTGACTAATAATACCTCAATTATCTCTTTATAATCAGCAAGAGTAATCATAGATTTATCTATAGATTTATAAAAAGCTTACAGTTGAAGTTTCAAACTTGTTAAAGTATTTTTTAAGTTCTATGTGCAACATTCTTTTTTTTTTTTTTTGTTTATTTGTTTAATTCTTTTCTAAACATTTTTTTCGCTTTGAAGTTGTTAAAAAGACAAGAACTTGTGAGGTATATGATGGTCAAAGTAAGCATGAAGGTAATATCTTTGCCTAAATTTCAGATTAGTTCTATGCGAGACCAGCTACAATAGTTTATTTTGTGCAATTAGTTTTTATAATTTAATTCATTCTTCTTGTGATACTATTAGCACTATTAGTTTAAAACTTTAAATCTTGCAATTTTTTTCTCTGCATCCTACTACTTTAAAAACATAAAAAAAAACATTTTGCACAGATCTTCTACAACTCTATTTTGGCAAGCGTAAGTTTTGAAAATTATAGCACAACATGTAGACAAGTACTGCAATCTACATTGTATGCTGCGATCTACTAAATAATAGATTGTATCAAAGGTGTTGCTATATAGATTCAAACGATTAAGAAATTTTCCAATTGTTTGAACTAATATTTATGCATTGAAAAATGAGAATAATTGAAAAAAATATATCTTCCAAGAAAATGGTCTCTTTAGTCTGAAAAGCTCAAAAATTATGAAAATTACAAAAAAGCGTAAAAATGAAGGGTGTTTGAGCACCATCTTCCATTAAGAGTAGAGAGCTGAAATTTTAGGGGAGTAATCTTGTACATAAATGTAAAAAAAGTAGGGTGCGCCTTGGTCCGTAGCAAGAAAAAAATTTTTTTGAACCACCCTAGAGTAACATGTTACGGTCCCTTCGTGCTCGTTATAAGCGAGTTGGACTGTATTACTGTGAATTTTACAGTTTTAAACTGGAGCCTCTGCTGAGAGTATTATACTGCAAAAACAACAGTTTATTTTTTGCAGTGTGGGGTTAAAAAATAAACACGATATAACATCTATGCTCAGAACAAAATTCATCTTTAAAATGTTACATTGCAAACTGAAGAAAGTTCTGAGGAAAAGATGTAGATTTGAGGAATTTAATAACGAATTTGATAAAACATTTCACGCAAGTCAAATGCACACATTATATGAAAAAAAAAAACACACACACACAAAAATGCTTCTATATACAAAACAATGCATGCCTTCTCCGATTTGAAATTTAAATATTAAACTTGCTATTCAACTTTTACTTTTATAAATCTATAGCAGCGAATCAGAGAGATTTACCGTAGTGGAAGATTCAAAAGTAATTTCGTTTGCTCCTAAAGTCGTATGCATTCCTCGTAGATGTATTTTCCAAAGTTTAACGTTATCGGGTTACTGCTTCGCAGGAAAGCAGATATAAGCTCTTGTGATCAGAAATATTTTATAAATATCTGCAGTTTTATGATCTACAACGAAAAAGCTTTATGGTCGAAGAGTATAGGTAAAAAGTTTGATTGCTTCGTAACATAGTTTTTATTTTATTGATATATATTAGGCTTCCGCTAAATCTTCTTATTCTTGGGAAATGGGAGTTTGTTCATTTGGCGGAAAAAGTTAATACACAATATTGCGGAATGAAGAATGATAGTACAAAAAAGAAATTTACTTTTATCTTTTTTGTAAGCGATATATGTGTACATAAAAATATTGGGGTCCGAAATGGTAAAATATGAGTTATAGTAAATGAATGACGCAGTCTATTTAATCATAACTTTTTTTAACTCTTAAAAATGTATAAAAGCAATTTTAAACTTAAAATCAGAAAATGAACATTATATTTTATTTAGAATAAAGTATAAAGATAATAAAAAAGCTTTTTAGTTACAAAGTTACTTGTTCGAAGATTAGAAGCAAGTTTAGAAGAAAATATGACGATTTGAGGAATTCAATGAAATATTTAATAACAACATTTCGTGCGAACTCAAATGCATACGTTATATAAAAAACACAAAAAGAAACTTCAATATGCAAAACAATTTATAACTTTCTCGATTTGAAATTTAAATATGAAGCATGCTGTACTATTTTTACTTTCATAAAGCCATGGCTGCAAATCAGGGAGAGTTACGGTAGTTGACGATTCAGAAGAAATTCCGTTTTCTCTTCAAGTCGTACGCATTCTTCGTAGATGTATTTTCCAAAGTTTAACGTCATCAGGTTACTGCTTCGAAAGAAAGCAAATATAAGCTCCTGTGTTCAGAAATATAGAGAAATATCAGCAGTTTTATGATCTACATCGGATGAGCTTTTTGATGAAAAGTAATTGTAAACGGTTTGATTGCTTCATTACACGGTTTTTATTGTATTACATTAAACTTTCGCTAAACCTTCTTATTCTTGAGAAATGATAGTTTATTGATTTGCCAAAAGAAGTTCATGCACAACTATGTCTGCAAATGGCTAGCAGCCAAACGCAGCCCCGTTAGAAATAAACAATACAGCTTTGGTGAAAAATATTGAAAATGCAGAAATTACACCTTTTCTTTACTCCTTTATCAGTCTTTTTTTTTTCTCTTTGTTTGAATGCAGAAACAAAAGTGAAATAGTACGTGTCTTACTTAGTCATTTACTGATATTTCAAACTGCATTAACAAGCCTACACAAAAGTCCAATCTTTTGCATTTAACTAAGTTTAAAAATAAACATTAACAAAATGTATCTGCATTCTGTTATTTCACTAAATATGGATTTCTTTAAGTTTTTCATTACTCGAAACAAAAGGCTTTTATTGCAATTACTTTTTCTCTTTTTATGAACCTGATTAATAAGCTAAGATAAGAGTATAATCGAAAATTTTCAACTTGTTTAAGAAAACTATTTTATCGTATTTAAAGAAAGCAAACATAAACAGAGCTCTAAGTGAAAAAAAAAGAGCATTTAATTAGCTCTTTCAATGCAAATTCGCACTGAATAACCAGAAGAAAATATTTGCCGAATCAACTGTAGAATAAAACAGGAAGATAATTCGACGCTTTTTGCAGATTTTGTGAAAAGCAGCGTATTCTTACAACAAATTTGCATTGTGAGAGAAGTAAACAAAATATTTCAACTTTAGATGATCTATCTTTCTTTGCAGTGAAAGCTTTGAACTTGCAGCTTGGTTAACAAGCATCATTGTTTATATTTCTCAATTTCAGCGAGTTACAAAAAATGGTTCTCTGCAATTAATTATTATCCTCGTGTCTGAAAGTTTCATTGACAATTACCGCACTATTGCAAGAAAAGTGACATAAGTCAAAAAAATCCAAACTTTCTGATTTTTGTATGAAGCAGATCAAACCTTGTGTTCTTTTTATGTGGAAAAGTGTCATAACTGAAATTTTGCTAGTTTTCGCTAGGTAGTGCTAATAGTGACTCAAGACAAGCTAAAATTTAAATATATAGATACATAAAACATGATAAAAAATAAAAAATTAGTACTATATAGAAAACTTTAGGTGTTATACATAAATTTCATTAAAAAATATCAATGAATATTTGTTGCAAAAGACCTAGCAACAGCTAACTAGTAAGAAGTCTATAGTTTTCTTTTTACTCTACTGTAAAATTAACCAATTCCGACTTGTGTCACTTTTCTTGCAAGGGTGCGATATATTTTCTTAATGCGATGCTTCAGGCAAAAAAAAATTAAAAATGTTTTTGAAGCTTACAAAAATGTAAAAGAGCTTTTTCTCCTACATTCTCATTAGTAATAATTTTAAGTAGAATCAGTTAACAAAGATTATAAATAATATCCCTTTTGTTGCATTAGTTCTTGCTATAATACACATTCAGTTAACAGGTATAAAAATTATTTCGTATTCATTGAAGTATAAAGTCATTTTTAAAGAAAAATATGTTTCAAATAAAAGTTGCTATCCTTTTCTCTATCACGAATAACAGTTTGGGTCTAAATTATTTCATTTATACAATTTTTTCAATCAGTTTGTTTTATTCTAAGGTACAGTCATAGAAAAAAAAAACGAAACACTCGCTCGTATTCGAAGACTATTAACACTAGAGACACGTGTAATATGTTATTTTTTCAGGAATAATGTGCTCTATAAATTTCTATTGGTAAATTGTTGTTAAGGGGTCGTCTTCATTAAAAAATAGGCATCAACTTAAAAATTTTCTATGAAAACCCCCCTTTTTTCTCACATATTTGTGATCAGCAACATCATTTAACTTTGTATACCAAATCGTTTTAAATTTGCTCCAGCTATTGCTTCACAATTGAACTGAGAAAACACCGTCCCGTAATGTTAAAAATATTTTTGATACTTGGGTATATAATACCTAAACCACGATAGGTACGGCAAAGTTTAATTTTTTATATCAAAGTATGAACCAACCCAACAATAAACACGTCATTGATTTCGCCTCAGATAAAATTTTGAATTTTTTATGAATTTTGAAATTAATATTTGAAAAAATGATGATCTGGAACCATATAATATTTTGATGGAGAAACAATCTAGAAGGGGTTTCAAAGGAGAATCCAAAATGGGAGCTCAAAATATCCAGTAGTTTTTGAGATATGCTAAAAGAACCATTTTTAGGGACCATATACAACTGTGCAAACTGAAACAATAGCAGGGAATTTCTATGCAAAGAAAGAGGATTATGCTTATCCACCAGTTGCAGAACATGCTCAGCGTTTTTATATAGTATTTAGTTTTCAACAGTTATAATATGCTGAAAGCGAAACGCTAATAAAACTGCTGAGTATATTTTAAAACTGGTAGACAATCCAGTGGTTTGTCCATTTGTGAGAAGTTTGCATTCATGCAACATGTAGCAATTGAGAAAACTTTTTACGTGGACACTTGATTTTCATGAAACACTGTGGTGTCTCGGAAGATTATTTGGAATAATTTGTGACGATAAGACGTTTTTTTTTAATTCTGAACCACGGTTTCAACATTTTTGCCAATCCTAATACAGTAGTTTATATAAATACAAGAGGTTACTTTTAAGTTGTAACCTCTCTTCAAAAGGTGTGTGCTGCAACGGTTAGTGCGTAGCTAAAAGTATACATCCATCTTTGTTTAATCAAAAAGATAGAATGTTGTGTTTTTCCCTTGAACTCTACACAGTAGGGTTTTCTCTTCCAAGTTTCAAAAAAATATTATAACTTTAACAAAACCCGAGAATTTTTAATTAATTACGAAAAGCAAACGTATTATTGCGAGTACTTTTAGGTAATTTAATCGAAAAAATATCATTTGTCTACTCTTTGTAAATTTTGACCTTGAAAGTAGCTTTTTAAATGTGGTGGTGGTCCCTAAATCTTTGGTCGGTCATAACTTTTGTTCTACTGGTCCTAAAGTGATGCCGCTTGGTACCCAGCATAATTTTGGCCCTCTGCACCTAATTATGTAACCAAATGTAGGGGTTCCTATTTGAAAATTCAGACTTTGAGTTCATTTCACTTTGTATATAGCCCCTTATCGAAATTTTACTCACATAGTTTTAAAGAAGACTTTAATCCGTGTCAGAAGACACCTTTCTTTTGTTCTTGGTAAGTATAGCAGCCGAATAATTCAGAGTGTTTCGTTTTTTTTTTCTATGACTGTACACTAACTATTTTCCTTAAACAAAAATACTTAACGCATTTTTTTAAATAAGCGAATTTCTTGTAAACTAAATTATTTTAAATCAATTACTCTGAATTTAACTCTCACTAAGTTTATGTTTTTTAATTGCTACGTTTCGTTATCATCTACTCGAAACAGCTCATCATGTATTTAGTAAGAATGAAAAGAAGTGTAAAAGTCCTTGAGTACAGTGTTTTTAATATTTTACCAGTTGCTACACTTAAAGGATACACTGCAAAAACTAAAATGTTGTTTTTACAGCATATTACAGCTAATTTTATAGTAATAAACTGTAAAATCACCAATTTTACTGTAATAAACTGTAAACTGTTTTTTCACAGTATAATACTGGCAACAAGAGGTTCAGTCAATCAGCAGTAATACACATATTACTGCTAATTTTAGCTTATTACCGGGAATTTTATAGTGTTTAACTGGAAGCTCTACTGCCAGTATTATACTATTGTTTTACAGTATAAGGCAGCTAATTTTATGGTAATCAACTGTAAAAATTACTAATTTTACAGTTTATTACAGTGATTTTGAAGTTTTAAACTGGATCCTCTGCTTCCAGTATTATACTGCAAAAATAACAGTTTATTTTTGTAGTGTAGTTAATTTTACTTACAATAACAGCATTAATGTTAAAGAAATTTGCAAGAATATCCTTACTTTAATTCGTGATTTCATGAAGAATTAAAAAAAATCATCGATAGTTATTTCTTTTCCTGTGGTAAAATGGACACATTTAATGAGAAACCTTATGGAAAAGACAATTGATGTAAAACTTTCACCATTAATTCTTCAGACCAATGAACTTTTAAGTAGTGGGTAAGGCTACACAATTACTTGAAACTTAAAGCCTGCAATTTCTCGCTGGTCCAGTTAATGCTTTTGGATCATTATCTCTTCTGAAAATGGCAGCATCGTTATTATTAACGGAAACTTTAATACAAATAGAGTTTTCTTTAAAGTGGTGTATCCTTTAAGTTTCCTAAATTTTTTCACGATTATGTTCATTAAAAGCAACATAAATAAAAAGTGAAAATGAAAGTTAAAATATGGCCATATTTGCAACTTTATGGCCTTTCTCGAAGTTTATACCATAAATATTTGAATATAAAAAGACCATAATTGTAATTGATAAGAATACGTTTAAACTAACTTAACCAAATCAAGTGTAAAATGAAATCTCAAAACTTTCATAGAAATAAAGAAAACAAGCACGAGATTTTATATATTTATTCTTAAAATAAAGAAAGTCAGCATTAGATTATTCTTGCAGTAAAGAAATTCAGCATTAGATTACGTAGAAATATTTCTTAAGCTCATGCATAGCAATTAGAGTAATAGTCAGTTAAATTAACAGTTCATTTAAAAGCATTTATTCAAGGAAGAAACACAGTAAAAGACCTGAATAAAATTATCCTTTCTATAAACTAGAGGAAGTGTTTATCAATGTATTATAATTCAAGCACAAAATTTTGAAAAGTTACGCGTCTAAAAAATTAGAGCTAAACTGGGCTAGAGAGCTGATATAGTCTGATTGATAAAAAAGTTATTTATGTAGAACAAAACTTGAAAATAAAAATAATGATTTTGTAGTAAAACTATAGAAGAAACGCTGCCCTAACAGTTATAGCTTCAAATAATTTTATTGAAGTATAATAAACCACACGCATGAGAGAGAATCTGTCGAGAATGAACAGTATGCTTATCATCATTAGAGATAGCATTAAAATGAATTCAGAATAGTAGGGTCCTGATATCAAGACATCTGGTGTTGGACGAATTAATGTCTGCTTGGTAGGGGAAAAAAGAGTACGGTTATGACAAACTACACTATAAAATTAATTCAGATTGTGTGCCTAATTTCTGTCTGTAACATGTCTGACGAAAAATTAAGAAGAATCTCGCAAAAAAAAGCCAGTAACTTTGCCTAAAATTAACCTGGAATATTTCTGAAGAATTCAGAAACCTTCCCAATAAAAGTCCGTCACATATTTGGAATAAACCCCATGGACCTTTCAAAAATACTTACATATATTTACAGTAATAGTTTGGCAGCACATGGACGGCTGGTAGGTAAACTGACGGTCAAACACTTCATAAGATCTCTGAGTATATTCTGACACCGGTAGCTAAAAATATTTTTTAAAACAGTGGGACGTGTGTGTTCATGAAACTAGAAGTAATTTTCGGAAAGATACCTAATTTTCTGCTTTATATATTTGTTGCTGCTGTCGTGTATGTACAGTAGGGTGGCCCTTAACTATATGGCATTTTTCCAAAGTTAAAATTTCCTTGCTCCCACCCCCCTATCTTGTTCCAATGAACAAAAAAACACTCTGTACCAAATTTCAATTCATTTGAACAATTTCTAGGAGTGCCGCAAATGACTTAAAGTTTAGTCAGTATCTGAAATTTCGTGAATTTTTTAAAAAGATTGCAGTTTTTAATAATAACACAAAAAATATTAGAGAAAAAAAACATTTTTTGACAAACAGTTTCTGTAGAGTCGAAACATAGTATAAACAAATAAATATTTTACCTTATTGTTTCCTAAGTGAGGATTTGGTAGCAGTAGGGTATCTTTTGCGGTCTTCAGCTACGATATGCAAAACGAATTGTTTTTCACTTTCATCTTTTGTGAGAATATTATTATATTCCTGAATTAATTTGATACCTTTTTCTGCAGCATCATTCACAACACTTAATTTCTCAATTTTTTCTTTTCCTCTTATATAACTAGGGTCATCTTTCCATATTGCAGGATCTTTGCTGATAAAATCGGAATTAATAGAAAATCGGGTGAAGAAATATTTTGTTACAGGTGTTACAAATGACAAAAACTCGTTGTTTACAAATAAAGAAAAATTATTTTGATGTGGAATATATCTTTTTTGTTGGTTTTCTTCTTGCTCCTGTTCTTCATCTGTATCTGCTTCCAACAAAATTTCTACCATATTTCTCTTCACTGTGAGTGGAACAGTATCATCAAATAAGGATAGAGCCATAGGTTCGGAAGCCAAATACTAGAGATGATTTGAAAATTTTTTTAGAGCAATTTCACTTATTTCTTTATCAATTTCCCGATAATTGATCAACTTCTGAATGAATTGAAAATTATGATACGGAGCTTTAACTGCCTTCAGATAGAGAAACCAAGCCTGAACGTAAATTCTAGCAAGAAAAATACATAATCTTCGTAAAGAGCTCTTCTCCTTTTTGGATAACTCAAATTGATTCTGAAATAAGTAAATCTTGAGCGTATAAATAGATTTTGACATCCACCTAGCGTGACTAACAGCTCCTGGCTTACGAAATGATATCCCGTTCTTAGGAATCCCGCCAAGAAAGATCATGCATAGTTCTAACAGTTGTCAGTAATCATCCCGCTGTTGTCTATGAGAAGAAAGGTGTTGTTCAAGAAAGTCGAGCACGGTTAAGCGTACATCATCGGATATTTCATTGTCACCAATTTTATACATTGCTTTATCGAGTTTTGTCTAGGTTTCTCTAAACCTTTTGAAAAGTGTCATCTCTGGGCCAGAAGTTGCACACATTAGAGAGTCAAAACATCCCTTCAAAATTAGCTCAAAGATATGGTGACGACAAGGGAGATACAGCAGTTTGCGTTTAAACATGTTTTCCAGATTAGTACAGGCACCATTTATCCTTCCTAAGTTGCTACGTGTGATATCACAGCATAGTGCTTGAATTTTATCAAACATTCCCCACTTTTCTACTGCTTGATAAACAGCCATGGCTTGGTCTTCTCCTGATGATGTGGTTATTTCAGGGACTCCCAACAGTTGCTCCTTGCCTTGGAAAGTTACTATAATTGCTAGTCGATCAACCTTCTCAACTCCAGCGAGATCTGGGTGCAATTTTCCATCCCAGTATAGTACTAATTCTTGACACTCGTTCAAGTTGAATTTTTCCCGAGTTTCCGCATGTCTCTCTTCTCTAAATTTTTTCCGTAACCGTTGAAGGGAAGTTCAGTTTATTATCAGGTCCTTTGTATTGTGACCCAACGCTTCTGCAGCAGCTATCAAAATGTAAACACCATTTCGGTCAGTGATTTTACCCCTGTCAAAAACTTCCGAAAGACGAGGAGTAAAAAACTGCAATGTACCTCGTGTTTCTGTGCGAGTAATGTCCGTACTCGTAAATGTGTCAGGTGCTGGTAATTGCGTATCAATGACAGAAGGACTGTCACTGTCATCAAAACTATCACTGCTTGGGTTGCTGGAGGGCTATATCACAAATTGTTGTGGTTGCTAATTGTAGTTCCATTTCTCCATAAGTTCTTTTCTTTCGAGAAACTGCCATAGTTTTTTCCATTAATGTTCTTTCTTCTTTGTGTGTTAGTTTTTGGTCAACATCAACCATGGAGCCCGGTCGCCCTTTCTGGCGCTGAATAATTAAGAATTTTCATACCTCTTCATTTTTTATATCTTCCAAAGCATTTGCATGTGCTATGTCAAAAAGATCGTCCACAATTTCCACAAAAGAATCTCTCCTCTCTTTTTCTTTGCTTGAGGTTCTCGAGAAAATTTTCTGTAAATGCTTCCATTTATCATGCAGTTCTATTAGTCTTTCAGTACAATGGTCCGTTCTTCTAGTAGGAATTTGAGCTTTTTGCCAGCAAACTGAAACTTCTTGAATTACTAATGCAGCACTAGCTTTTATGGTCAAATTTACAACTTTCAGATTGTAAAAAAAGACGCTTAAAACTTGCCTATTCGATGGTAATTTCGCTCCAACAATTTGATTGGAAATGTAACCAACAAGATCAATATAAAAATCTTTTCTTAGGTTATGTGATAAGCTACCGGAAGACGTTGATGCCATTTTAAAGTCAGGCACAAATAACAAGCAGCACAGGCGTGGGCAGCTGCTCTCACGCTAATGCATGGTCGCGGGTCGCGTCTCACCCCCCTTGACTCTTGACCTCTGACCGGATGTGGGATCTTCTTCGAGTGGGGGCGGTAGAAATGGAAATCGGAGAAGGGAATGGGAGACATATAGGAACTAAACAGATAAGACAGGGGAGCAAAGTTTTAGATTGGAGTTTTTTCTTTTTTTTTTTTAATTTGCACAATACATTAAATTCTTCTAAAATAGATGTTCTGGGCATGTACATTTCAAAATGACCAAGTATGTGTGTGGACAGGACATACAAAAAAAAACTTTTGCAAGTTTGTTGTCGAAATTCTTGCATCACCAGGAAAGCGCCATGCGACGCGGAAAACGTCTTGACCAAGCAGCTTCGTAATCTATATTAATATCTCAGAGGAAACGGCAGGAGAGGCATGGAAGTCCACAGAAAGATAGTTTAAGTAGAATAACACTTTTAATAAGACATACGACCATCAGAAATGTAAATCTGCTAGAAAAAAAATTAACTTGAAAAAAAGTGAAAAATTCATATTTTCGGCGAAAATTTGACAATTTCATGCTTATTGCGGCACCCCTTAAACTTTTCCGATTGAGCTAATATTTTGCACACATCATTTTATTGTTCATTGGAACAAAATAGGGGGGTGGGAGCTAACTTTTGTAAAAGTTGAAAAATAAGGGCCACCCTAATGTACAGTCATAGGGGAAAAAAACGAAACACTCTGAATTATTCGGCTGCTATACTTGCCAAGAACAAAAGAAAGGTGTCTTCTGACATGGATTAAAGTCTTCTTTAAAACTATGTGAGTAAAATTTTGATAATTGGCTATATACAAAGTGAAATTAACTCAAAGTCTGAATTTTCAAGTAGGAACCCCTACATTTGGTTACATAATTAGGTGCGGAGGGCCAAAAGTATGCTGGGTAAAAAGCGACATCACTTTACGACCAGTAGAACAAAAGTTATGAACGACCAAAGATTTAGGGACCACCACCACATGTAAAATGCTACTTTCAAGAACAAAGTTTACAGAGTAGACAAATCATATTTTTCGAAGAAATTAACTAAAACGAGTCGCTATCATCGTTTGCTTTTTGTAATTAGTTAAAAATTCTCGGGATTTGATAAAAACATAATATTTTTTGAAACTTAGGCGAGAAAACCCTGCTGTTAGAGTTCAAGGGAAAGATGCAACATTCTATCTTTTTTTTTCAAACAAAGACAGATGCATCCTTTTAGCTACGTACTAACTCAGGCAGCACATACCTTCTGGAGAGAGGCTACGTTTTAAAAGTATTTGCATTTATATAAACTACTGTATTAGGATTGGCAGTAATGTTAAAACCGTGGCTCAGAATTTAAAAAAACGTCTAATCGTTACAGATTATTCCGAATAACCTTCCGAGATGCCACATTTTTCTTTGATTTCAAGTATCTACGTAAAAAATTTCCTGAATTGTTGCATGTAAGCAGACTTCTCACTAATGGACAAAAATTGGATTTTCTACCAGTTTAAAAACATACTCAGCAGTTTTATTAACCGATTCGCTTTCAACATATAATTACTGTTGAAAATTAAATACAAAAAAAAAACCCTGAGCATATTCTGCAACTGGTGGATAAGCATACTCTTCTGTTTTAACATAGAAATTCACTGCTGTTGTGTCAGTTTGCATACTTGTATATGGTCCCGAAAAATGGTTCTTGTAGCATATCTTAAAAACTACTGGATATTTTGAGCTCCCATTTTGGATCCTCTTTTGAAATCACTTCTAGATTGTTTCTCCATCAAAAAATTATATGGTACCAGATCATCATTTTTTCAAATATTAATTTTATAATTAAAAAAAATTCAAAATTTTGTCTGAGAGGAAATCAATGCCGTTTTTATTGTTGGGTTGGTTTATACTTTAATATAAAAAAAACAATGTTTGCCGTACATAACGTGGTTTAGGTATTACCAGCGGGTGACCGAGCTCCGCTCGAAGAAAACAGGTGTCGAAGTTAACTCGAAGATTTAAATTTTCGATTGTGATTTATCAAAACAATACATGCCATAAGAAAATTTGTGAAACCATTGGTGAAAAGATAACCGGTTAAAGTGCGCCATTGTAAACTCATCTAAACAAAGTTAGAGTTTGGAAAGGGAACTATTCTATACAAAGATAAAGTTTGAAAAGTCATAGGAAATAAAATGTAATTGATAATTAAAAATTATGCAATTAAAGAAATGGTACAAAGTGAGCAGTGTAAAGATTAAAGTGTGTTGAAGTTCAATATTTTTGACAAATTTATTTAGAAAAACCAAACCTCGTGATTCTTTGTGGCCAGAAACCCCAAACCCCCAAGTTTACCGGAGTTAATTAATTCTGGGACGATTTTCGACTTGACAATCATTCCTCGTATTACCCCTAACGTGTACCAGGGAACCGAGCCCGCTCGGTTAAAAAAAAAAAAGAGGTTTGTAAACTCGTGTTTTTTTCTAAAGTGCGAAGTTCTTATTTAGATAAACTTGAAAAGCATTTTTGAGCCTTTGGTTACAATTACGCATTCAAATCAGCCGTAATTTATTTTAAAAAACACAACATTATTTAATCCATGCTCACCGTAAAATCACAACTAATTTCATTTCATTTGGCGCCGAAGGCGCGGGAGGGGTTGATGAGAATGAATGCAGAGTCCCTGTTCTCCAGTACGCATTTGGTTCCAGTTGGTTTTGACTTCCACTTCACTTTACACTCCAGGTCCCCCTCCCCCCGTACGTACCACAACTCGATTTTTAACCGGGATTGGGCCCTGAAGAGCGCTCTGTTCATTTTTGAAAAAGGCGAGAGAACAGAGTAAACCCTTGGCCCAGGACACCCCAGAGGTTTCGTTTCACTTGGAGGATTTTGTGACCACGAACATTTTTAACGTCCCACAGCAACCATTAATGAAGACGGTAGATCTTTGATCGGCTGGGCTCCCTCTATATGATCGACCCGGGACCCTCCGGTTACGAGTCCGACAACTTACCGATTGGACTACCGCGGCCTAAGGCCCCTATATAGACGAGCCGACGCATCAAGATTACCACTTTCGATCCAGCGCATGTGTGAGGATTGTCTTTTCTGGCGAGTTATCGCTTTTTGGTTACTTTTCACGTAAGTTTAACAAAGCTTGGCAATGTCCCGAAACTTTGCTCTGGTAACCCTAATTCCTGAACAATGAAAAATGAAAGTGAAAGTTAATGAATTGGATCCAAAGTGGTGAAACTTAAGCTTGATACGTCGCCATGTCTATAAAGCGGCTTTACCGCGGCCCACACCTAATTCTAACTTTATTTTGATCGATCTCTTTTAAATTTCAAAAACAATAACAATTCTAACGTGTTGCCAAAAATTATTTGCCAAATACCATAAAAATATAAATTTACGATGATGTGATTAAATATGAAATCCATTGTTAAAACGTGGTTGCTATGAAACAGTATAACAATTAGAGTAATCATAAAGAAAATGGCGTAGTAAGAAATCTTCTCAAACTTTTAATGAATCCTATCTGTAACTCCGAACTTTTCGACCGTAGCGCTTCAAAACCGGCGCCAATCGATTCCTCGTGGCCAAAAACCCCATACCCCTAAGTTTACCGGAGTTTATTAATTCTGGGGCGATTTTCGACTTGACAAACATCTCTCGTATTATAGTATAGGATATGCACATGTATCAAAAATATTATTAACATTACGGGACGGTTTTTTCTCAGTTCCATTGCGAAGCAACGGCTGGAGCAAATTTAAAACAATTTGGTATACGAAGTTAAATGATGTTGCTGATCACAAATATGCGATAAAAAAGGGGGTTTTCATAGAAAATTTTAAAGTTGATACCGATTTTTATATGAAGCCGACCCTTTGAGAACAATTTACCAATAGAAATTAGTAGAGCACATTATTCCTGAAAAAATAACATATTACACGTGTCTCTAGTGTTAAGTCTTCGAATACGAGCGAGTGTTTCGTTTTTTTTTTTTTCTATGACTGTACATAGTTTAACAAATTCTAGCAAAAAGTGGGTTCCATTGGCTCGGAGAAGGTTGAACTTCTTTATTAACACATAAGACAACACAAAGAGAGTAAATAACACCCAGGGCACCGGAGGGAATCAAACGAGCGATCTCTTGCTTTCTGAGGAGAAACTTTCACCTCTGAACCACCGAGCCCCTTCTGCTTTATATAGAGCTCCTTTAGAGGATAGGCTGACTTGTCCGACATTTGGTTCCAGGACATTCTTGGATCCAGCCTTGTTACAGGTATTTGAAACACATTAATATTGTACCCGGTTGCTCTGGCGTAAAATAACTTATGATTAGTTAGATAATGCACCATATTAGGTAAATTTGAAAAAATAACTTATTTTTTGAATTTAAAAACAGTTTATTGGGAAAGGTTTCATGAAATTGGGCCTATTTTCATATTGCACTTGTTTTAAGCCTGAGTTCATGAAATGTTTTTGTCATATAGACAAAAATAGTCAAATATCATCTATGCAGCTACAACTCAGGCTTAGCTTCCACTTTTCTTCGATGCGACTTGAGTACAGATAAGAATGGTTCCACGCCCACCGTGTTGGAACCAAAATGTCGGATGAGTCGGCTCTTCTCTTATAGGAGCCTTAGCTTTATATGTAACTAGTTTGTGAAACATTATCTCGCTTTGATTTGGAAAAAACTGAATTTGTGTTTTTAAGTTCTATTCATTAGAGTTTTTTACGACTCAAGTTGAACCCGTATGTGTAGAGAAAAAAGCTTCAAACTTTGTGCAAGAAGTTTTGTTTACACTTATAATATTAGCATTTCACATAATTAATCATATTACTAACTTAAAATACTAATATGGGAGCTTTCTGTCTTCATAAAGTTATATCATTAACATTAAAGCTTGTTAAAATTCAGCTACGGCGCACACAATGATTCTATAATAAGATTATTGGAATAATCCATCACTTAATAGCGTTTGGGAAGCAATATTTATGCACGATTAACGTTTGCAATATAATTAAATTTAAACAATCCTATCAGAGCTAAATCACCGCATGAATTTACCATGAATTACATGAAGCTATTGGCTATTATTTGCATTAATTATTTTCAGTTACAGGTTGAATGAAATATTGTGTACAGTCATAGAAAAAAAAACGAAACACTCGCTCTTATTCGAAGACTATTAACACTAGAGATACGTGTAATATGGTTTTTTTTCAGGAATAATGTGTTCTATAAATTTCTATTGGTAAATTGTTGTTAAGGCGTCGTCTTCATATAAAAATCGGCATCAACTTTAAAATTTTCTATGACAATCCCCCTTTTTTATCGCATATTTGTGATCAGCAGCATCATTTAACTTTGTATACCAAATCGTTTTAAATTTGCCCCAGCCGTTGCTTCACAATTGAACTGAGAAAAAACCGTCCCGTAATGTTAAAAATATTTTTGATACTTGGGCATATAATACCTAAACCACGATAGGTACGGCAAAGTTTGTTTTTTTATATCAAAGTATGAAACAACCCAACAATAAAAACGTCATTGACTTCCTCTGAGATAAAATTTTGAATTTTTTATGAATTTTGAAATTAATATTTGAAAAAATGATGATCTGGAACCATATAATGTTTTGATGGAGAAACAATCTAGAAGGGGTTTCAAAGGAGAATCCAAAATGGGAGCTCAAAATATCCAGTAGTTTTTGAGATATGCTAAAAGAACCATTTTTAGGGACCATATACAACTGTGCAAACTGAAACAATAGCAGGGAATTTCTATGCAAAGAAAGAGGAATATGCTTTTCCACCAGTTGCAGAACATGCTCAGCGTTTTTATATAGTATTTAGTTTTCAACAGTTATAATATGTTGAAAGCAAAACGCTAATAAAACTGCTGAGTATATTTTAAAACTGGTAGACAATCATATTTTTTGTCCATTAGTCAGAAGTCTGCATTCATGCAACATGTAGCAATTCAGAAAACTTTTTATGTGGACACTTGATTTTCATGGAAAACTGTGATATCTCGGAAGGTTATTTGGAATAATTTGTGAAGATTAGATGTTTTTTTAAATTGTGAGTCACGGTTTTAACATTTTTGCCAATCCTAATACAGTAGTTTATATAAATACAAGAGGTTACTTTTAAGTTGTAACCTCTGTCCAAAAGGTGTGTGCTGCAACGGTTAGTGCGTAGCTCAAAATATGCATCCATCTTTGTTTAATCAAAAAGATAGAATGTTGCGTTTTTCCCTTGAACTCTACACAGTAGGGTTTTCTCTTCCAAATTTCAAAAAATATTATAACTTTAACAAAACCCGAGAAATTTTAATTAATTACGAAAAGCAAACGTATTATTGCGAGTAGCTTTAGGTAATTTAATCGAAAAAATATGATTTGTCTACTCTTTGTAAATTTCGACTTGGAAAGTAGCCTTTTAAATCTGGTGGTGATCCCTAAATCTTTGATAGGTCATAACTTTTGTTCTACTGGTCCTAATGTGATGCCGCTTGGTACCCAGCGTACTTTTGGCCCTCCGCACCTAATTATGTAACCAAATGTAGGGGTTCCCATTTGAAAATTCAGACTTTGAGTTCATTTCACTTTGTATATAGCCCCTTATCAAAATTTTACTCACATAGTTTTAAAGAAAACTTTAATCCATGTCAGAAGACACCTTTCTTTTGTTCTTGGCAAGTATAGCAGCCGAATAATTCAGAGTGTTTCGTTTTTTTTTTCTATGACTGTACCATTTCTTTAACATACAGTGAGAAAAAGCTATTGTAAATAAACCTGTTAACCTGTTACTATTTCTTCTCTAAATGAACCCGTTCGCTTCCACGCATAGGTGGCTCGTATAGAGGTGCAAGGGGGCGACTACCCCCTCACTTCCAAAAGTAAAGGAGCATTGCCAACTCACTTTTCAGAATTAAAAATTAATTATCGCTTGCAAAATAATTTTTTACTCAGATGATTGATTTATTTCACTAAAATTAAAGTTGAAAATTCCATAAAATTGACTTTTTCATGTTATTTCATTATAATGGAACTTTGAATCGGAAGAGGAAGTCTACGGTGGCCATTCCTATTGAGTTTAAGACCATATTCAGGATTTTATCGAGGTCATTTAAGTTAAAATCCAATAATATAGTCAAATGTTGCATCCCCCGCCCCCCCCTAAAAAAGAAAAGAAAAACAGCACCTGAAGTGGTGCCCTTGACCTACCACATTTCTTTTGACCCTCCACTTTTTCGGTGCACCAGCTACATATGGTTCACGGTAAAAAATAAATATTGCTTTTACATTATAATACAGCTAATTTTTTAATAATTTTACAGTTTTGCAGTAATAAACTAAAATTGCTAGTTTTACAGTTTATTACTATGCATTTTACAGCTTTAACTCAAACCTCTGCTATTAGCATAGTACTGTAAAAACAACGGTTTCTTTTTTGCGGTGGTGCTATTTTTGAGCTATTGCGAATTTTCGTGCACTAAAAAAAATCCTGTAAAGTTTACGGTTTTAAATCAGCAGTTGGGTTGGTTGCGCTTGTTTGATTGTTTGGCACTGCTGTAAAACGGGCAGATTATATCCGTAAATACAACGGTCTTTTAAAACACAAGGACGAAGTTTTCCCGTAAAAGTAAAGAAAGAATATCCGTAAACATGACGGTTTTTTCCTATAGAGGAATAATTCTGTCTCGTAAAAATTACGGAGTTGATCCGTAATCGACAGCAAGAAATATTTACCGCACAAAGAGAGGAAATCATACTCAGGTCACCATTGAGGTTCAAACAAACGATATCCGGCTTAGAAGAGAAAACTTTTACCACTGAGCCATTTTCCATGAATACTTTCACAAGAGAAATAGATTTCAAATTCACTATTTAAACCGTTCATGCCTGGAGCGGAAACCGAGGAAAAACTGTCAAATATAAGGGAAAAGTCCATGAAGAAAACGGATTTTTTTTTACAGCGTAGTTGAAGAAGGCGACCTACCTAGCAAAAAAGCAGCGTTTATTTTCTGCTAGTTTAAAATGTTTTCCGCTGCTGTGAGGAATTCATGAAATTTGACGTACGACCCCCCCCCCTCCCTCTTCATATATACTTATCTCTCCTAAAACTGGTGGAAACCCGTGAAATGCATGACTCTTCTTAATTTTGTTACAGTGCAATTGCCATTATGGATTTATTGTGCCAGGCATGTTCTTGTGGACAGCTTCCTGCATTATAATTTATCACACACACACACACACTCACACACCTCTTGGCATTTCAAAGATTAACTAAAAGAGCGCATAAGGTAGATTGGGGGGGGGGGGGGGAGACGCCGTATTGCGGAAGATGCCGTATCATATGTTTCACGCACAAGCATCAACAAAAACAGCTAGCCAGTCAGTTAGAACGAAAAAGCATGCTCATTGAGAGTATACATGAATTGGTATGGATTTACCGCAAGTTTAAGGGGTGTTTATTTATGTTTGTCATTTTTACCGCTCTAATGAGCATCTGAAATAGTGTTAAATGCCTTTATGTAAGATGCAGTATGTTAGTTTGGGGAAGAGTTTGGGGTTGTTTCGATTTGCCCTAGAGAAAACAATAATCTTACTTGAAACATAGACAGAAAAAACTACACCGAACTGTCGTAAAAAATGCGATTCGATGAAATATATTGAATGCAGCAGTTGACACAAAAACATCGAGTACGGCTTCTTTCCCGACGTTATGGGGAGACGCCAAAATGGAAGGGTTTTGAAATCATTAATTTTCGGTGGTAAAAAATTGTTTTTCAAAGCGAAACTTATTTTTTTACCAATCACAAAAGTCTATATCTTAAGGATAAATTGTATTTTCAATAATAAAATCAATGCTTTATTTTATATAAAACTACGGCCTCTTCCCCCATTTTACCTTATTTTATTATGTAAAATTCCTACTTATTGCAAGCACATTGCAACTGATTTCATTAAAAAACAAAAATGCAGCGATTTCCAAACAGAACCTACCACTCAATTTAGAATATAAACCTTTTTGAAAATATTTGTTAACAAATAGCAGTTGAACGAATAGCAGTTACGAATAAAAAGTTAACCTTTCTGAGATAAATTGCAAACATAATTAACTACCTTAAAATTTCACAGAATGCAATAATAATCAGAAATGTGGGTGCAGAGAACTACAGGAGATCCTTTTTTTTAATAAAAAAGATGAGCTGATGATTCCTAAAACATCTGGCACGAAAATACCGCTTAAAATACCAATAACTCTTTTTGCACCCACCTCCGGAGGCCCCTTAGGGGGACAATGTGGAGTGATTCTCATGGTTCGTGCTCTTTCCCACAGATTTTCTGTTACCGCACCCTTCGATTGATGAACACCATAATACTTGTCTTTCGCTTTCTCTATCATGGTTTTTTTTCAGAAAAAAAAACGCAATAAATTGCAAATTTTACGCTCTTTTTTTACGTTGCTGTATTTAGATAAATGTTTCTTGAAATTAAAAAAAGAAACATCCATACCAACCTAAATTCTTAGATTATTACTGCAGTTTTATTTTTGCGTACGCCTTACGCTAAATATTAATTTATTTCGTTATTTTTCCATTAATCCTTTTAACGATCAAACTTAGGTTCTTTTAATTCGTTATTGGCCTCAAAAATTTCTGCAAAACGTTAATTTTTTTCTCATGACTAATGGATTTAAAAGAAAAGAGCTTTCGTGTATAGCTTACTAGCTAGAAACGTGAGACTACACTTCCCTTGCATAAAACGTTCATGTAATTCTAACGCTGTTTTTGGAGGGATAATTTATGATCTTTTCCTCATAAAGTGAGATATAGTTGTGTATCTTAATTTAACTAAAAAGTTTATAGCTAGTTTTTCATAAGCTATGTAAAGAGTTTTGTAGGACCTCTAAAAGAGCGCGATAGTTCCATGCAAATGTAAAAAAAAAGTCCCATAACAAAACTTTTTTTAAAATATATTTTTAGAAACTGAATTTTGCACTAACTTTTTCTTATTTGGTGTACAGTCACGGAAAAAACGAAAAAACGAAGCGCTCTTAATTATTCGGTTATTATACATTCTAGCAAATAAAGAAAGATATCACCCAACGTGTATTAAAGTCTTCTTTAAAATTACGTAAATGAAATTTGATAAAGGGTCACATGCAAAGTAAAGTGAACAATAACTTTTAATTTTCTACGGGAACCCCTATATTTTATTACATAAACAAATTTTTAAGTCTAAAAGCATCTAGGGTACCGAATTTCATTGCATTCTGACGAGTAGAATAAAATATATTAGCAAAAAATTATTCAGGGACCGCCATCGCATTTAAAATGGTACTTTTAAAGTCAAAATTTACCTATGAATGCAAATGAGTTTTTCTAAATATCAATTTATTTTTTCAAAGGAAATAACTGACGCTACACACTACAATACATTAACATTAAATAATTAATTGACAATTTTTGGGTTTTGTTAATATTTTTTATTCTCATCTAACCGTAGGAAAAAATATTACTACTGCAGATTAAAAATTTGAAAAAAAAATCAATATTCTAGCATTTGGTTTAAAACTTAGTTTTAAGTACAATTACCTCTACGGCCTTCACGCAGCCAGAATATTACTTCTGGATGGGGTTCAAAAGCTCTTTGCATGTATATAAACTACTACACTAGGATCAGCAATAATGTTAAAACCAAAGTCTTTGGAGGAGGTTTTAACCCCCAAATATGTTCCACTGCATTTACGGTCAGTGCCTTCTCGAAGTTAAATCGCCTTTCTGATGCATCTTTATTACTTTCTCAGATTCATCAAGAAACCTGAGTTTACCCGACAGCAAAAAATAACTGTTGTTTTTACAGTATATTACCGTAAGCAGAGGTTTCAGTTTAAAACTGAAAAATGCACAGTAATAAACTGTAAACTAGAAATTTTGCAGTTTATTACAGTAAAACTAGCAATTTTACAGTTTATTACTGTACAATTACTATAAAATTAGTTGCATTATAGTGTAAAAACAACGTTTATTTTTTGCAGTGCAGGAATTGGTGAGAGCTGAGTTGGTTGCTTTTATAAAATACCAAAACATTGTATAAACGATTTAAAACTGATATGTATCTGGCATTGTTGGGCATTAATCCATTATTTTTTCAATTGCCTTGTTAATTGATTGAAAAAGTGATTGCAATTAAATTAATTACAGCTAAATTAATCGCAATTTAACTGTTAATTGCACTTTGCAATTAAGTTAATTGAATGATTGTACTTTAATCGTTTCTCACAATTAAAATAATCGCGATTAATTTGTAATTGTTTTGTGAAACAATTAAAACTAACAATTAACTTTATGTATCAATAGGTACAGTAACAGAAAAAAACGAAACACTCGCTCGTGTTCGAAGACACTAGAGACACGTGTAAGGTGTTATTTTTTCAAGCATAATGTGCTCTACAAGTTTCTGTTACTAAATTGTTGTTAAGCTGTCGTCTTCATATTGAAATAGGCATCAACTTTCAAATTGTCTATGAGAACCCTCTTTTTTATTATATATTTGTGATCAGCACCATCATTTAACTTTGTGTACCAAATTCTTTTAAATTCGTTCCAGCCGTTGTTTCACAATTGAATTGAGAAAAAAGCATCCCGTGTTAAAAAGGTTTTTGATACTTAAACATATAATATCTATACCACGTTGGGTACGACAAAGATTGTTTTTTTATATCAAAGTATGAACCAACCCAACAATAAAAACGTTCTTTACTTCCTTTGAGATGAAATGTTTATTTTTTATGAATTATTGAAAAACTGATGATGTGGAGCAATATTATTTTTGATGGAAAAACAGTCCAGACGAGATTTTAAAAGAGTATCCAAAATCGGAGCTCAAAATACCCAGTAGTTTTTAAGGCTACAGTGGACAAATAAAATTGAGTTTTTTCAATTATTGATTTATATGTCTAAAACTTTGTGTGCTTGTATTATTGTATATTTACTACATCTAAAAGCATAAAAACCACAAATTAGTGCAAAAACAATGAATACTTTTTTTCAAATTTCAAATTTAAATATTTTTTAACAAAATTTCAAAATGTTCCACGCGTCACAATTTTTTTTCAAACTTTGAATTTCCACTTAATTTCCAATCATTAGGCATGATTGCACAAAACAATGCATTACATGCAATGTTTTATGAGATAGTTTATAAAAGATGGCTGAAAATAAAAATTTTCAATTGAAAAAATCATAAAAATTTTCATTTTCAGCCATCTTTTATAAAATATCACATAAAATATTGCATGTAATGCATTGTTTTGTGCAATCATGCCTAATGATTGAAAATTAAGTGGAAATTCAAAGTTTGAAAAAAAATTGTGACGCCTGGAACATTTTGAAATTTTGTTAAAAAAATATTTAAATTTGAAATTTGAAAAAAATTATTCATTGTTTTTGCACTAATTTGTGTTTGTTTATGCTTTTAGATGTAGTAAATATACAATAATGCAAGCACACAAAGTTTTAGACATATAAATCAATTATTGAAAAAAATCGATTTTATTTGTCCACTGTAGCCTTAAGATATGCTAAGAGATATATTTTTCGTGCATTGTAGGGACAATATATCGTTGCACAAACTGAATGGAAGTGGATTTCTATGCATAGAAAGTGAAATATGTTTATCTACCAGTTACATAATATACTTAACGTTATTATAAAGTATTTCGTTTTCAACAGGAATATTATGTTGAAGGCGAAAGTCTTACTAAAAACTCTCACAACATTTCGAAACTGGTAGATTAAACCAATTTTTTACACAACAGTCAGAAATCTGTTTTCATGCAGCAATTCAGAAAACTTTTAATGCAGATACTGGACTCCCCCCCCCCCCTTTCCAACCAGGAACGTGGGACATTATTCGTAATTATATTCTTCTGTTGGCTAATACTCCGTTTTCTTTACAAAGGAATCAATTTCTACGGTTGCAGTTTTCAAAATTATACAAATAAGTAGGAAGCAGCTATGTTACCCTTATACAGAAGCAAAATTAACTTTCTAGCATATATTAAAAACAACGGAAGATTTAGGGAATGGAACTTTGGATACACTTACAAAATATCTTCTAGATAGTTTTTCTATTAAACTATAACATGGTTTCAGATCATCTCTTTTTTAAATATTAATTTCATAGCTCATAAAAAAAAAATTTAATTTTGATATAGAAAATGACGCTTTTTATTTTTGGGCCGGATCATGGTTTTATATTGAAAAAAGTAATCGTTGATGTACTAAGGTTGTTTAAGTATTATGTGCAAAAGTATCAAAAATATTTTAAGCATTACGAGAGCATGCAAGATTAAATGACGATGCTGATCATAAAAATTTTATAAAAAATGGGCGTTCTCATGAAAAATTTTAATTTGATGCCTACTTGAATATGAATTTGAACAACAATTAATTAACAGAATTATGTACAGTACGTTATTCTAAAAAAAAAATAGCACCTTGGATATGGTATCTGGGAGGTGTATGACTTTGAATACGAACGAAAGTTTCGTTTTCTCCCCCCATGACTGCACGTAGCCTTTTTCTAGTTCGTAGTTTTCTGTGTTCTGCCGGACTTATTTGGGCTGCAAAGCTATTTATATCAAAATATGCTCAGCACTTCAGTTTCGTCCACAGTTCAATTACGGCCCGTCCAAACGCCATGGTCCCAAAATCAGGTCGAAATGCTAAGCCTCTGTGCAGCTATGTCCACCGACCAGCTACGACTTTGAAAGAATTGCTGTCAATTAAAGTGTTCGTCGTTTGCATCGGATTCTGCATTGTCTTGGACTATATTTGCAATGTATAAGGAAACTTCCTGATAAATCAGAATGGTGCCAAACTGTTCAAATAAACATAAGTTTTCTTGGAAGATTCCTGGTTTAATCCAGAAACGTGACTGGCTTTTATTGGGAAAGTTTCTTAACTCCTCAAAAATATTCCCGTCAGAAAAGTTACTGACTTTTGGTTGCAAACTTCGCTTTCTATTGCCATGTTACTTTTGAAATTAGGCACATAAGCTATCCATTATTTCCCAGGAACGTTTCTGAATCCTATTTACAGTGTGAGGTTTTTGTTTATTTCCTCAGTTCCTTTAGAAAATGCATAATAAATGTAGATATTTTTTATTTCGATTGAACTTTAGGACCAACACAATCTGAATAATGGGATAATCTGGCCATAAATCTGAATAATCTGGCCATATGCAGCCCGCTGGCCAAGCAGAGGAGTTTTTTTAAGAGGAAAGCTCAGTTAGAAGTATGTAACTAAAAACAGAGAATAATGTCGAATGAAAAATTTAAAGTTTGTATCTGTAATTAAGGACATTAAAAGATACTAAAGCTACTTGAGAGATATATATCAAACTGCTTATTTATATAAAATCCCATGTTTTATTTAGCTGTCGAAGGAACAAAACTCAAAACTGCAACAAGAACATAAAACGAAAATTTTCTACCGTAGCGACATGAAAGAGCTTTTTGTATTTAATATTTACTGAAACCATTTCACTGATAAAGAAAAATTTAAGTCTATTAAATAAAGTACTGTGTTGATTTTTGTTGATGGGATAACATTAGATGAAACAGAAGACGATCACTTATCTTTTTGTTTAAGCCGTATTTGGTAAATTATAGCACTCTGCTAATGATGGTGATTGGGGAAATCGGATGTTTTTCCACTTTGAGATTACAGAAAATATCAAGCCTCTTTTAGAAATCTTGATTTTATGGGGCTCTATATATTTGTAACGCTTAAGCTCAATTACAATGATGACGGTCTTTTTCTAAAAGCTCGTAACTTTTACAATTTTCTGTTTAGTTCAAGAGTTCCTAAGGTTTTATCTATACTGAAAACTCTCACTCTAAATTCGTGAACATTTTCTTTGAATTAACAACAGAATTTAATTATTCCGAATAGTGTCATATGAATATCAGTTGTGATAGTTGTCTTTTAGTATCCCTTTCAGCTTTATGCACTATATGAACTATTTGTTTTGTTTTTACTCTGTACACACTTTCATACGACATGTTATAAGAATAATTGCAGAAAATACATTTATTTACTGCTAATAAAGTTTTTCATGCTACTTTCTTAGTGAACTTATACTTTAAAAATAATATTAAAAAAATATTTTTCCGCCGATTAATCAGCATAATTTTGCCGATTATGGCCGATTAATCGGTGCATCTTAACTATTTTTACCCCATTTGGCAAAACTTCAAGGGCGTTGGGGGGAAATGTAAATATATTTTGATTTCAGTGCATTTTTTCTGCAAACCATTTGATACCAATACACTACTTCTCCCAGCACAGGAGTTTTCAAATTTTAAAAAAAGTTAAAAGCGACCTACTCTAATACATATCTCACCACCCCACTGATGTTGCTAAAGATAGCATCTCATCTGTTAACATGGGTAAGGAAATGCTTCTGCATTTAAGAAGTTCAAAATCATGGTTGCTGTATGAAAGTAGTTAATATCTTCAGTTTTTGAACCTTTATACTTAACCTTTTTATAATAAACTCCATATGATCTCAAATTTTGTTCATCGGAAATTTTAGTAATGTATTCCTATTAAATCAGGAGTGAAAATGTATTTCTTTGAAACGGATATTTCGTTCTATTAATATTCGTTTTGCGGGATTTCCCTTTATGTGTAATTTCATAGATTTTTTTTTTTTCAAAAAGTGTTTTAACATGCTTTAACTATTTTACAAATACATGTAAAAAATATCTTTACACCTACAACATCCCTTCACGTTAAAAGATAAAAGGCGACAACCTGTAAGTCAAAAGCACTCGTTTCTACCATAAACACGCTCAATATATTTCTAAATTCATAGTACGTAACATTAAGCAACCACTTAATGGACGACATAAAACTCGGAATATTTTTCGGAGCCTTAATTTGAATATATCAGCACTTTATGACTTAGCAGTGGTGAAACTTTATGATCAAAGAAAATAAAATTTGAAAATTTCGAAGGATTTGTAACATAAATTGTGCATTAATGGATTACGGTTAGAGGAAGAACATGTACTTGATATTTTTGTACTGTCTTTTTTAGGTGAAATGTGATGCTTTGTGCATACCTTTCCTCATTTTAGGCGATTTCTTGACGGAAAATCGGGAGTTGGTTTCAGAAATTTGTAATATTACACATCACAATTTCTGAAAAACCTCATTTTATAGATATTTCTTACTGTATAAAAATATTGCATTTTTAGAATAGAATATTCTCAAAGTAAAACTATATTTAAAAGTACTAAATCAAAAATTATGTCACACATATGTGTAATTTTATAGATTTTTGTCTAGGAATCCATATAAATAAAACAAAGAATATGTGTACTGTTTGTCCATGAAAACCGCGCCTATCACTCGCGAACTTAAAAAAAAGGTAGATGGGTTGCGAGTGATAACTTTCCGAAGTTTTCAGTTTAAAACTTGCATTTGCTATATCCTTTTGACATATTCAACTAAACTATGTATTTGAAATTGACATC
>JAXGGA010010530.1:0-46419 GCA_038373865.1 Uloborus plumipes | reverse complement strand
TACAGAGTCACCAACAGAGAAAGAGTCTCATTTCTTGGCAAGGAAGTTGGGATAGATAAATCAATGACACGTTTGAAGTTTTTTTCCCCAATTATTCTTAAGTAATGTAACAAAAGCAATTTAAGGGTTTTCATTTGTGCAACCATACCGAATTTTGTCCAATCTGGTTTCTTAATTTTTCTTGCAGAGTTAACTTTTTTTAAAAATTTCATCACCCACCCGTTACTGAAACTATTGCCGATCAAGAATCCATTCTGCAGCATCGAAAGTTTCATTCGTTTTAAGAATAAATATTCTTTACAAAGCATTGTGTGTAGTGTCACAGCTTTCGTTGGATGTCCGAAGCTAACACTAAGTACTTTGCAATATTGTAGTTCAGTAAATTTGTAAGCCAGCCTCTTGACACTTAATTGTCATAATATCATTATATTTATCAGTTTAAGGGTTTTTGTTTTAAACAAGATTTTTGAAATCGACATTTTTTCCTCAATTTTGGATTTTTTCCAAAAACTCTTCGCGTGCCACTGTTACTGGTCTGCCGTGCCACAGTGGCACGGCAGACCAGTAACAGCGTGCCACATTGTGGCACGCGTGCCGCGGGTTGGCCACCACTGACCTAAGGGAAAAATGGTAATGCATCTCTTTTCGGATTTGAACTGTTCTAGAACTACTTTCGTTCCGAAGATTGCAGAGAATGCACCCACATAAAGAAAGTACTTCTTAATTTATTTTCTACCAGAATATCTGCTCCTTATTGCTAACGAGTACTTTTGTTTTATAATGGGAAGTAAACCCTGACTCTTATCGGAATTTTTCATGGCCCCCGGCAAGTAGCACATCCGCCCAACCCATTTTCCCTCTTTTGCTTGAAGTGATTCCATATGGGCTTTGACAAGTGATTTGCTCTCTCTTCCTAACCACTTATATGAAACTGAAGTGGCTATGGATATTTTCGTTAAATCAGGTGATAGGTTGTGACAGTTGGAAAGATGTGTTGCATCAAACATTTTCTACCTTGCTGTAGTGAATTACGGGGATGATAAACGAGTTAATAGGAGTTTACTGTATCAAATTTGTTGAAAAATGTGTTGGATATGTTTTCTTTTCAGGGCTGTGTTGGTTTGTCGAAACGATGGGATTGACGAAAGAGTGAGATTTGAGATAACAGCTGAAAAATGCTGCCTTTCATGAATGTAAGACATATGTTGTAGAAAAATTGTTTGGAAAAAAAAAAAAGTAGAAACGAAATTGCGATTAGAGATCTTTTATTTTCTCAGGAGTTCCAAAATCTTTGAAATACAATTTGTGAAGTATGAGCTCAGTTGAAAACTGAAGTTCATTGTATGACGCATGAGCGTACATAGAAATTTATTTCAGAAGATGCCTGGCAAAATGTCATGCCATCTTTCCTAATTTAAATTTGAAAATACCGAAATCTTTATTCAAAATGAAGAGTTTATAAACCCCATATTTATTTTGGGAGAGGTTAGGGCCCCTTCGGAACAAAACTTCAAATTGTCAGGTCATCAAGGCTGTGTTTAATTTTGTGCAATGCTTCGTATGAAGAAAGTACCTGTTGTCTCACCTGTTGCTTCTTCGAATTGTCTGCTGTATGGCTGCAAAAACGCAATTTTTTAAAATTTTGTTTTTTGCACAAATCAAATACATTAGTCAGGTCTCATACCCATAGTACCCATCACTTGATTATTTCCACTTATTGAGTGTCTCTTGATTTCATTCGCGTTCTTTCCTGTGACATCGTAAATAAACATCATACTAACAGTTTATCCTACGTTTAGTAAAATAAAAAAGGACCCAAAAAATAGCTTGCAAAACCTGAGAAAAAAAAATCTTTCTTGATTTCATAAAAATCTCCTCAAGTAACTGAAATTCTGATTGAAATGAAACCGCAGACTTAGCACTCCATTTGTCTTCAGACATAAATTCAATGTTGAGGCTTCCATATCAGGAAGGACAAATTTGAGGTAAAGACGATTTTGAAGGTAATTGAAGGACCTCTAGTGAAAGAGGCAAAATATTTTTCTATTAGACCCTTGCAATACAAACTTTAAATATTTTGTTTTTTCTTCCGAGGTTAAAATTTTTCAGCAAAAATCGGAATACACTATTTTATTGAGAAACATTAAAACTCAAGTGTCTTTTGCTTGCGTCTTCTATTACAAACTTTACGTTATCTTAAGATCAGTTTATGTCTTGTTTGTAAAAGAACGAAAGTAAATATAATAAATAGCTTCAACATTTTGCAGCTGCTTCTAGTGCCCGAAAGTTCAAAGAACAGTTTCAGACCAGGGTTCAGACGGAGAAACCCTCTGGAGCTGTCGGGAGGATTTTGTGACCCCAGAAATGCTCTCTGCGCTCGTTAATGTCAAGTAGGGTGTTCTTCATCACTTGTCAAAAGATAACTACCGGAAATGGATTATTTGAAGGACCGATATTTGCGTTTGACTACATAAACAGGAATTCTTTTTACCACGCTTATCGGAATTAGGGATGAAATGAGAAGTGATAACCAAGAAAAGGGAAGTGACAGAAGGATAGATGGGAAAAATCATATGTTTTCGTTTTCTTGATGTGAGGTCTTTTTGTGCGGGAAAACTTCTGTGTCATAAGTTTGAATCGGAAACTATTTTGCATCATATGGTTGAAGAAATAATTTCTGCGGTTGCTTGCAGGGCTTAGTTTCTAAAAAAATAACTGTATGGTAATGATTATTTGTGTCTCGAATAGTACTCAAATTTTGTATCATTAATAGCAGACTGCAAGAATATAACTTCGCAAACTAACTTCTCAAGTAGGCTTGCAGGCAGCAATATGAAGAAGAAAAAAACATTATTTTAAATATTATTTTAGAAGGAAAATTATCAAGCTGTGGAACTACTTGCTTTTAATGTAGCAACACGAAAAAAAAAAAATATTTTACTCGTATACTTTTGTTTCAGGTCCATGTAAAATTGCAGCATTGACCGAAAAGAAAGAAAGAAAAAGATAAATAAATAAATAAAAGGGAAGGTTTTTTAAAAAAGACTTCTATGGGCCAAAAGGGGGGGGGGGGTAAGATATTTCTCAGGACAGATGTAATCATTTCTTTTGGGAGGAAAAGGACTATTCATTAGTTTAGGAATTGATATAATGGTGGGCTCAGAAGCGCAATATCGATAAACTCCGTTGATCATTATCTAATTTCAAAAAATTTCGTTGAAAAAAAAGAGCCCGAGAGCCCTAGTTGCTTGCAAAAAAAAATTTAACTTTCAAGTTTTTTTTGTGCATGTACGTATGCAGCAGTGCGGTAAAGTAAAAATAAGAGCGTTGGATGCAAATACTTTACCCCCTCAATCCCTCATCCAAGCTTTGCCTAAGTTAGAAACTAAAAAAAAAAAAAAAAAAAAAAAAAAAAGACTGGCAAACTTTAAGATCTCGTATTCCGAAAACAGGGTTACGGAGCAAACAATTTATGCATCCAGAAACATGTTTTACTATTCTATTTCGATTGTTACTAATTAAAAAAAATCATTATTGCAGTATAGTATGGTTTCCTGGTTGGTCAAATTAACATAATACATTTTGTTCTAGCTAAATCGAAAATCTATTACGTAAAAGGAAGTTCATTTTTCTTTTCATGGTAACATTCAAGTTTTCTGACAATTTTAATAACATTCTGACTGAGGCCAAAAATATAAAATATTTTTAATCTACTTAACTATTTTATTGTCAGATATTTGCTCTAATTTGAGCTTTTCACAAGGAAAAATATTTAGGTCATATAATCGGAACCTTCTCACCACTGTCAGCAAAAAATTTGCTTCCAGTCAGCAATTTATTTCCACTCTTCTTTCAGTTTCGTTTTTATTCTCGAAGAAGAATGTGGAACTGTACTTGTCCATCCTCTTTTTAAGTAGGCCAGAACTTATCACGTCTTGACTTTCCTTCTCTTTAGCGAAGGAAATTGCTTTTTTTTTTTGTTTTTAAATCCAGAAACAAAGACATAAGAGCCAGTGGCGGATTTACCGGTTTTGGGGTCCGTTGCAATGCAATATTGCGGGGCCCCATCAGGGGCGCCCGCAAAAAATTTTAAATTTTTTGGGGAGCAGGGAAATTTTAATTTGCCGAATGAAATTCAGGAATATTCCGAATGATAAAATACGAGCATATACACATACCTTAACCATTACTTCATGGGTAAGAACAATAGGTACCACTAAAAAATTAATAAAATAAATGCAAAAACTAGAAAAAAACGAGCATTTTCAATATTTTCTTCAAATGATTGACAAATATTTGAATTTTGATAAGTAACAACGGGGGGTGTATTTTGAACTGTCGAAACGATTGATTGGAAAACAAACGTATTGACTGCATGACAGATCAACAACCGAATTAAGTTTTATAAATTGGTTCTCCTTATTTTCAAAGGTAACAAATACAAAAAAAAAAAAAAAAAATGTAGCTACAGACACACACAATATAAAATAATTGCAAAACTATCCCTGAATTTGCTGAATCATCAGTCCGAATTTGCCGAATGAGGCAAATTTTTGGGAGGTCCCTATGACCTCCCTTCTAAACTCCCATTGCTGTTTTGATCTCCCACTCCGCCCATCAAACTACTTGAATTCGGAGCGGGGCCCCTGGCCCCTAATTTCCGACCAGTGGCCTACCTAGGGGTTCGCAGGAGTGGCTCTTTAAACAGATAAAATAAATTAACAAAAGTGATGGATTCATGGCCTAATTAAATATTAATGAAAAATAATCATTTGAATTTTTTCAAAAATTTTTGAAAGAAACTTTGTTTTACTTAGTTCATCATAAATGCCATCACTTCTCCTTTGATACCTATTTTCGCAATATATTATAAGAAATGAAGGAACTAATTATTAACTGTGATGACGCCTTTGTACTCGGTCAGAATTTTTAAAAACATTTTTAGCAGCTTTTTCTGGTAAAAATAGGATAAGATAAGAAATACACTGGCGGAAAAAAAAAATCCCAACACCAAGAAAGACTTGTGTTACATAAACGAAATTTGGTAGGCGTGTTTATACAACTGAAAGATGACATCAATTGAAATTACGCGCTCCGCGCATAAGTGTGGCGCAGCTGGCGTTACTCAGAACATGCAAATAAGGCTTGTTTTAAAAGCGTGTTGTGAAGCTCGTGAGTATTATTTTTCAGTGATATTTGACGAATTGCGTTCATGTTAGCCAGGATTGCCTTTAAGAAGACGAAAAAGCCATTATTAACAGCTCACCGAGTTTGAACGAGGTCGTACAATTTGGCTACGAGAAGGTGGATTTTCATTTCGCGATATTGCAGAAAAACTTGGGTGGGAATATTTCCAACATGCATGATTATTGGAAGCTATGATCAAGGGATGGTACTACCTAAGGCCCCTATATATACGAGCCGGCGCATCAAGATTAAGTTTCACCACTTTGGATCCAGCTCGTGTTTGTGTGTTTAAATGGTTGTCTTTTCTGGCCAGTAATCGCGTTTTGGTAATTTTTCACTATGAGAAATTATTAGCGGCACGTGGATTTGGCAAAGCTTAGCAATGTGCCAAAACTTTTTTCTAGTAACCCTACTCCGCAACAATGAAAATTTGAAAGTAAAAGTTAAGGAATTGGATCCAAAGTGGTGAAACTTAATCTTGATGCGTCGGCCTATATATATAGCGGCTCTAGTACTACCTCAAGAAGATCGAGTTCCGAGCTGCCGCGTGGCACGACTGAGAAGGAAGATTGTCGAATCTTGCATACGGATGCGGCGCATCGTACTGCATCTGCGGCTGACATTCGAGCTGCAGTTGGTACCGTCGTGACCCAAGGAACGGTAAGAAACTGTTTACTTCAAGGACAGCTCCGAGCCAGGCAGCCTGTAGCCGGTATTCCATTGACTGCAAACCATTGCCGTTTCTAACAGCAGTGTAGCCAAGACTGAGCTCACTGGAGGTCGGAGTGGAGATGTGGTGTAATTTTTGATGACAACAGATTCTGCCTTAGTGCCAGTGGTGGCTGTATATTAGTCAGAATGAGGCCAGGGTACCGCCTGCACTCAAGCGGTCTACTTCCTAGACACACGGGACTCACACCTGGAGTCATGGTCTCTGGAGCAATTTTCTACCACAGCAGGGGCACTCTTGTGGTTATCTCAAACTCACTGACTGAAAATTTTTCTCCTGTCTGGTAATTTAACCAAAAGTACAGCCCTTTATGAGTAGCATTCAAAGGGGAGTTTTCCAACAGGATAACGCTCGCCCTCACATCGCTGCTGTAACTTAATGTGCTCCACAGAGTGCTGACATGTTACCATGACCCGCAAAATCACCAGGTCTGTCTCCAATTGATAACGTATGGGATATCATTGGACGGCACCTCGAACATCATCCACAGTCAGCAATGACGGTCCCAGTATTGACACAACAAGTGTAACAAGCATGGCACTCCATACCACAAAGTGACATTCGGCACCTCTATGACATAATGCATGCACGCTTGCAGGCTTGCCTTCAAAATTTTGGAGGTTACACCCTCTATAAAATTAATATAATTTCTCATTTGCACAGCATTTTCTTGAGCTTAAATTAGCCAGGGATCTTGTACATTTAATCAATTAAACATGTTAACTAGACAATTGCATTACCCAAATGTCATTACTCTACAGTAATTTTTTCTTGGTGTTGGGATTTTTTTTCCGCCAATCTCTTTCATACCGTCTGAAGAATTTGAAATATTTGAATGAATAAAGTATTAATACAAGCCTTTTTGATGAGCCCTGACCCGACTGTATTTTCTTTTAAAAGGATGGTTGAATTTGGTCTGAAATTTTATTCGAATCGATTAAGAGTCGAAGGTGTGGAATCATGCTTCTGTAAATGTTTTGCAACTTTTTTTACTTAATTAAAATATCATCTGCACTTTCCAAGTATAATTTCTGGTAACTTTGGAGATTTCCAATTTTTTTTTCTTTTTTGTGATTTTTTTTTTTTTTTATGTGTAAAACAATTATGAAGAATCAGAGCAGAATGCTTAAAAGGCCGCTAATCTGATGAATGGTTATCAACGTTGGAAATAAGGAATAATAATAATTTCACGTTGGAAATTACTGTTTAAACTGACAATTATGAAATTAATTTTTCGGTAGATTTTGATTAACTAGTTGCAATTATTGTTTCTATAAGTTTTAGTTAATGAATTTAAAGCTGATTATCACATTCTATTAGTTGCCGTTTTGTTGGACTCGTCCTTCAGAACAGTTAATACTTCTGGTTTAGCATTATTCCATTTTTAAAAGTTTGTACAGTGTTGAACCTGGACACGCTCCCCCCCCCCCCCCACTCAACGAAGTCTTAATACTACGTGCTTTCATGTTCTTAATAAAATTCATGTAACGTACCAAGGCCCCAACATAATTGGAGTCTTTGCAGGTTGTTTTGTGCAACAATTGATGTTTTTCTTTTTGATGGAATCAGGGCCCGATTAAAATATCCTAGTGCCTTAGGATAGCCTAATATCCAAATACCTTTTTGGGGCCCCCTGTATTCAAACCTTATTGTTTTAACCATTGACTAAAACAGCTTTAACCATAGACTGAAGTATTTTTTTTTTTGCCATTTGGGGCCCCTAAACAACGGGGGCCCTAGGCCGTGGCCTAGTTTGCCTATGGAATTCCCCTATAATAGGTACACGTATTCTCGCTTTTTCATTCTAGTTGAGTCAAGGGCCCATAGCAACATACAGACACAATTCTTTTCGGCCACAAGCTTTCCCTCACTTCTTTCTCGGTAGTGCAGCCTGCGGCATTGGAATGTTTGCGTGTGAAGAGCATTTCCGGCCAAGTAATAATAGCTAAGGGAGGGTCGGTGGGGGGACGGCGTCGCCCTTTGGTCCAGCCAGTTGTGCGATAAAGAACTATCCCCCAAGCTGTGCTGCTTTTGTCCACGAGAATGAATTCTTGTGGGAAAATGTTCCTTCCATTCCCAAGTGCCGCTTCTGTTTTATGATGGACTGTCAAATGGCGTTTTTATGGTCTTATTTTGGAAGTTAAAAAATGCATCAATGATGTTTATTACATTTGTGTCAGGAAAAAAAAAAAAAATCTTTTAAATGTGTTGGGAAAGCCATATAAAAGCTGAAGGGAGAGGGAAATTAAAACTATATTTCTTTCAAGGGTGGATCCAGCTTCTGGTTCAGGAGGGGGTCATTTTCGGATGAAGAGGGATTCAAATTGGAGGTGTGGTGAGGTTTTTGAAATAAAAGCCCTAAAAAATGCAGTTTTAGGCTAAACTGGTCGCCTCGGGAGGGGAGGGGGGCTTTACTCACTTCTCTAAATGAAGCGTTTAGTATAAAAACTAGGTCAATCTTTTTAAACAATAAAAAGGAAGACACCAAAAAAAAAAAAAAACATGTCAAGCTGTTGCTATAACAGAACTTTGGATAAATCACGAAAAAAAAAAAAAGACTATTCGCTATAAATTCGGTTGATAATTGAAGGGACAAGTGGATAGAGGTGATATGTGACAATTTTGGAAAAACATACTTTTTACCATGAATGGAGATAAATTTTTTTTGAAAGTTTTTTCTAGAAATTAAAAAAAATGCCACATATCACCTTTATTAACTTGCCCCTTCAATTGTGTTTGTGAGTTAACACAATTGAACACACACAAATTTGAATTTGTGTAAATCGGTGAAATTCAAATGTCACATATCACCTTTATCCACTTGCCCCTTTAATTTTTAAAAAAGCATTCTTAGTCTTTCAAAAGGGTGATTAGGAAAGTAAATGTTTGAAACAAAGAAATACAATCAAGTGGAGTGGTCTCAGTTTGGGCGACCTTGGATTGTCAATTTTCTGTTTTTTAGCCTACTTTCCGTTAAAAATAAAAGAGACGAAAAAAGTATTAAAAGTGGCTTAATGCATCTAAAAAATATCGCCAAGTCCAAAAAATATCGCCAAGTTCAAAAAATATCGCCAAGTCCAAAACAAAGTCAACCAGAAAAAAAAATGAAATAAATATCGAAAAATTAAAAATTTGAAAGTAGGGTATTGAGATGGGGAATTAGTGTGTCGGTCGGTCTGTCTGTCCCCCCCCCCCCCCCCAATAACTTTTGAATGAACATTCCGATTTTGACAAACGTTTTTTTTGTTGGAAAGATCTCGGCGAGTACAGCTCATTCCCATATTTGATTTTTCGATTTGAACAATTTTTGGTTCAACTTTGAGCCGTTCAAACAACCTGTCCCGCGATACTAACTTTTTAGTTAACAGTCCGATTTGAACAAACTTTTTTTTGTTCGAAAGATCTTTTCAAGGATACTTCATTCCCGTATCTACATTTTCGATTTGAACAATTTTTCGTTCAAAATTGAACCGTTCAAACAAGTTGTCACCCCTAATAACTTTTGAGTGAACAGTCCGATTTAAACAAACTTTTTTTTGTTCGAAGCATCTCGGCAAGGATACTTTATTACCGTATTTAAATTTTAAATATGAACATTTTTGGTTCAACATTGAACCGTTCAAGCAACCTTTCCCCACCTAATAACTTTTAAGTGAACCGTCCGAATTGAATAAACTTTTTTTTGTTCGAAAGATCTCGGAGAGACTCATTCCCATATTTCACTTTTCAATTTGAACCATTTTTCGTTCAATGATGAACCGTTCAGAAATTTTTTTAACATGAGCTCCTACTGGGAAATTTAAATTGAATGTTGATTCTGAACTTAAAGGCGGATTTCCTTCAAACTAACTTTGTAAGAAAATGGTTTTGATAAAAAATGTATGTAAAGTACTTTTCTGAAAAATCTTCTGTGAGGACTATGATTCCGACTCCAACTCCACAAACATGGCGGAAATGCAGGCTCAGAAATAAAAGACTGACTGGGCAGACGATTTTTTGTTTATTTATTTATTTTTTTTTTGTTTAATTTATTATTATTATTATTATTTTTTTTTTTGGCAGACGATTTTTTTTGTTTACAAAAATTTTTCATTCACGAGAGCATTTTCTTTATTTATATTTAACAAGGGGCAACGGATTAAAAATAAAATTCGAGACATTTTATTAACGAACGAGGTTTTTTTTTTCCTTTCTTTGATAAAATGTGTTTAGATGTTCTTTTATTTTATTTATTAATTTTTTTTCTTTTGAAAACGATACTTTTAAAGGTGCGACAAAACTTTATTTACTTGTTTATTTAATTTTTACGTGTCCTGTTCATCTGATGAGAGGGGTATATTTTGCTTTTATAAATCAGCTTTAAGTGCAACAAAGGTTTGTTTGACATAATTTTCAGTTTCAGATATTCAAGAGAATATTGATCAGATGTTACAATGCCGATGTCGATGTACGGGAAAGTAGGCTCTTTTAGTTCCTGACAGAACTTCTTGTTATTTTTAAAATGTGTATTAAGATTTTTACTACAGTTAAAAACTAAATTCTATCAATTGATGGTTCTAGTTTTTTTGAAAATAAGTAAGTGATAAGCCATTTAGGAAATCTCTAGAAGTCCAAGGAATTTCTGAAATGGTTGCTAAATGGATGAAGAGCTTGCATGTTTAAGGTTTTTAAGTACTTGGCATTCGTTTATAACTTTCAGCTAGTAAACTATTACATTTTATTTTATTTGGGGTGCAAAAACATATTTTATTTGTATAGATATTATAGTCAGAGGCCAATAAAATGGTAACTAACATCTGAGGGACCAGGGAAAATTGGCATTTGGCAAATTATTTCTCGAGTTTATAAGGAAAATTCAGAGTAATATGGCTTCTAAAAGATTCTTGCCCCAAAAGAACTAGTCATAAAGGTGCTTTTCTTAGTTAACCTAGTTTTCTTGTTGGACCATGGTTGTCATTTGCTAAGTTATTTAGAGTAGTTATATCTATTTAAAAACTAATAAATACAGAATAATTCCTCTAAAGCTTTTGCTTGTACTGCCTTTGCCCAACTGCCCAATTTAATGTGGCTTTTGAGTATAAAGTGATGCCATTCCTTTAGACTAGTTAACTGCTAATGAAAGAATCATTAATTTTAAATTTCCTGTAATTGATCATTTATCTGTGTTTAAAACAATGTTGTTGATATAATAGTTCTATTTATTAACTGCCTATACTGAAATTCTGTTGTTTTGTTCTTTCAGTTGATGTAGATATCCATCCACATAATAGATTTCTGTCTCCTCGAGATAAACGCATTGCTAGAGATCGCTTCAATACGACAGAATATATGAACAACTTGGCAACATTGGATAGATGTCTTGCAATGGATGAAATTCTGGAAAAACGCAAGACCATATTTGAACCTCCTATTTTGGTTGAAAATGTATATGTGGACGAATTTATTGATCTCTCTTCTGTCATTCCCAGACATCAGGCGGATAAGGCTAGTACTGATGAGCCTGAACACAAAAGATGCTTACTGAAAATTCAAGATAATTAGTGATACTTTACAACAGTAGGCATATGTTAAACTTTGTTGCCAAGAATTTGGACAGTAACATTATTTTTCTGAAATCTCATGTACAGAAAGTCATTGAAAATCTCTTGAATGTTCTCATGAAATGGGGTATTACTAACGAAAAAGCAACAAAAAGTGGTTTGCATAATGAAACCAGCATTTAAAACTTACAGACCCAAATTGTATACTTGATATATACTTTTATTATGCTACTGTGAAAGATCGAAATTTAAGAATGCATTCGCAGGAAATAATCAGTCTTTTGCTGTGATATTTTGCGTTTTTAGCTATTGAATGCTGGCATTTACTAAATTTCAGTCTTTCAGAGTAACACACACACACACACACAGAATGAGGGACTTGAAAAAGTAGCCTCATAGATATTTGCAGCGAATACCAAGTCTTTTCATGGCTCAGCCTACCAGTATGTGAGAAAATGTTTTTCTGCCTGATAGATTTAAAAAGATATGCATTCTGATTCCAGGCTCTTTCTTTTGTGCAGAACAGGGTTGGGTTTTTGACGTCAAAAACCAGTTTTTGACATGACACGTCGAAAACCTGTCAAAAACCCGTCGAAAACCTGTCAAAAACGTCGAAAACCTGTCGAAAACGTCAAAAACCTGTCGAAAACCTGTCTACAACTCAAATACAGTGGTTATTGAGATTTTTTATAAACGTATAAGGTTTCTCATCCTGAAAAATATTAAATAAAATTTATGCATCTTATCAATCAAGTTTAATGAACATTAAACTAATAAATTTAATGAAAATTATTTCTCATTCTTTTAAACTAACTTGTTTTGCCGTGAAAAAAGTTAAATATTAAAACTTAAATCCAGCTTTAAAAGTAGTTTTGTTTAAATGTTTACATAACTATCAATTAGTTATCTTATCAATCAAGTTTAATAAAAATTAAATTAATAAATTTAATGAAAATTAATTCTCATTCTTTTAAATTAACTTATTATGCCGTGAAAAAAGTTACAAATATTAAAACTTACATCCAGTTTTTAATGAAGTTTTGTTTAAATGTTTAAAAACTATCAATTAGTTATCTCATCAGTCAAGTTTATTAAAAATTAAATTAAAAAATTTAATGAAAATTAATTCTCATTCTTTTAAATTAACTTGTTATGCCATGAAAAAAGTTAAAAGTATTAAAAGTTAAATCCAGTTTTTAAAGTAGTTTTATTTAAATGTTTTAATAACTATTAATTAGCTATTTTATCAATCTAAAAATCTTTACATCATTACTACCCTTTTGCTACCAACGGGACATATATGTCCCGCAGTTTCAAATGACACTATGGGCTAAATATGCTGTGTATTATTGTGAATGCATGTCCCCGAGGGCGTAGCCAGGACTCACGTTAGGGGGGTGCCAGCAGTGGCACCCCGATAGGAGGTCACTGTGACCTCCCAAAAAGTTCTTATCCGATACAAATTGGCTGATGAAATTTGAAAACAGTGAGACAGTATTGCAAGAATGAACTTCTTTATTTTTTCCCCTTAATTAATTTATTTATTTTCGTGATGCCTCACGTCTTTTTTGGTAGACATAGATAAGTATGCATTCTTTTATTTTATTTATTTATTTTTCAATCATTCAGTAAAATTGAGTTTCATTCAGTAAATTAAAAATTTTCTCCTCAAAAACAAGTAAGCTTACTATCATTTTCTGAAAAGTAATCAATACTAGATATAATAACGCAGTTTATATAAAGTTCCCAAAAATTACCATAAAAGTCAAATTTTTCAATAAAAACAGAAAGAAAAAAGCAAGAAAGAAAGAGAAAGAAGTGCTTGAAATTCTATTTGCACAAAAAAATGAAGAAATTATGAACTCAAAGAAACTATACTTTATTCAGTCATGCACACCTTAAACCTATGGATGATATAAAATATTTCTAAAAGAACAAAACAGTAGTTTTTTTAAAAAATGATTTTACCATAATGCAAAACGTAATACAGAAAATTAGATAAAAATCTGAGTGATGTGTTTTTAAAACCTGTGTTTTACGTAAACAAAGAAATGGGCAAAAAAGAAAAACAATATCCTTATTTAGAATGAAATGATACGGTTTACTTTAAATGTTTTATGAATTAAAGTACTTAAAATAAATTATGTACACAAATAAAAAGCAAATGCACATCCAAAATTAATACACAAATAAATTCGGCAAAATCATCAGTTACCAAAGAAGTTAAAATTAATCAATAAAGCTTATATCAAAACAATACTGAATATGAAAAGCATGAAAGGGGACAAAATCGTTTGTCAAAAAAATAAGTAAAATTGGAGGTCACAGTGACCTCCCATTGGCTCTGATCTAGGGAGGTGCAGCTGCACCCCCCTAGCTACGCCCTTGCATGTCCCGCTGGTATTCCTTGATATCACTGACAATTCAGTGTAATTTTCTTCCTTTTTCAGAATTTTAACAATATTTGCAATATAACTGATATGTATTTAAGTACTTATTTTATTTTTTTCTCAGAAAAAAATGGCAGTAAAAGGGTTAAAGTGATTTTTTTTTATTTTGAGTAAAAGCAAAACTAAATTAATTAGTACTCAGTGTACAAATCTGCTAAATATTTTTGACCAAACTATTTTATTTATTTATTTATTAGTTAAAATTTATTATTTCAAATTAAAATTTAAAAAATCTCTTGTAAAAATTTATTAAGTATACCCAAGACACACAGCACTTAATTAATATAACCACTTCATTTTTAAAATAAAAAAATCTGTTACAAATTCCTCGAAGCAATAAAGCCATATGTTTGATTTTTTAAAATGCTAGTTACCATTATTTACTCCCGAGCCCTTCAATTATGATTAGGATTGCTTATTACACTTTATGTTAATAACCTAAAACTCCAAAAGTTTACTTCAGTGTCTGAAATCAGAAATTGTCAAATTCATTTGAAAATGTATTTTGATTATCAATATCAAATTTAAACATGTTTTGGACAGAAATTTAGGTTTTTGACACTTATGTCAAAAACCATGTCAAAAAGGGGTTTTTGACATGACGGTAAAAACCACGGTTAAAACCGGATAAAACCTCCGACTGTCAAAAACTTGCCAACCCTGGTGCAGAAGAGTAAACCATACATTATATTAATACATAAAATTGTATTCCTTTTCTGAAGCTTGTTAGAAATTGTGATAATATCAGAGGTATGTAAAGGGACAGAGCAAATTTAGAAAGGAAATTATTGCTGCCTTATTGTTCTTTTTGTATGTTGATTTACTGCGTTACTTCTTACTTTTTTTTTTGTAACAGATAATTTTAATATAATGGAAAATATTTCAACATTCAATTTGCTGAAGCTCTTAATATAAACGAGCACCTATGAACTATGTGTCAAATAGCAATTTTGTTGATTTCATTGCTCTATTTCAATAATATTGTAAATTCATTCATAGTAATAAAAATGTATGTTCAGGCTAAATGAACTATTTTGCATACTTTAATACTTCCTAAGCCAATCATTTATTTTTGACTCCCCCCCTCTCTTAAACTTGGAGAGTAACAGTATGTATGAGTTTACTATTGAAAATTGTACCGCACACACACATAACTTGCAATCTAATCTTTCCTCCTTTGAATCTATGTTGTACAATAAGAAAATATACCATGACAGCAAATACCAAACAAAATATCTGTTCAGTCCTCTTTTGATTGTCTTTATTGGATTCAACAATTTTATAAAAATGGTAAAATTAATAATTAATGATACAGAAAGATACTTTTTTCAGGTATGGATTAAAATTTTTAACTCTTAACCAGCACAAAATTTGCTCCTTTTAAACACCACAAGAGAGACAGACTTATAAAACACATTATTAGGCTTTTTTTTTGCTTTTAAAAAAGGGATAATCAGAATTTTTTTTAAAATGTCAGAAACATATCATCTAAGACTGGAGAACTTCACTTCAGTTGCGTATTAACTATTTTTGTAAGGGCACACTGCACATCTCAAGAATAACAACAACTCCCTCCTCAAATGAGTTTGAAAACCCTTTAAAATCATCTTTTAAAATTTTCAATTGCACAGTCTGTGTTGTGCCCCCCCCCCCCTTCAAGGACCTCTGGTTTATGAAGATGAAAATCATTTACAACATTATTTTAAGTGTACTTAAAAATTGTACACATGATAGTTATTATAAAAAAATTCGATGTATGTTAACTACATTTAGATTACGCAAAAAATTGAGCTTTCCCCTAGCTCTAATATCTGCATTTTAAAAGCTTGGTACATTAGTGAATTAAATCTAACTCTTTTTTATTTTCCAAAGAGGGCTGGCTGGAGGGATGTTTTTAAATATTAAACTAAACAAATAATAAACTTGTTAATGACAAGGTTTTTCTCCCAATTCGTTTTATTTAGGTTTGTCTGAATTGCTCACTGTGATAAATATAAGTTAATTTGTTTTTATGAAAAACGCCTCAGTGAAAAGAAGGCAGCCTTGCCTTCATAAAATCTTATCTTTTTTTTTTTTTTAATTCATTCTCGATAATGAAGAAATTATTTGTATTCATTTTGTAGAAATTCATAGCAAGTTATGAATTTCAAACTAAATTACATGCTAAATTCATATAATCCTTAAACAGCTTAGTTTTTAATGTGTAGTGTGAAAAGATATATATTGTATGCAAAATTCCAACATTGCATACACATGATAGGTATTCGTTATACAATTGTACTATCATTAAAAATTTTTTCATTGCTCTTGCATTTTACTGTTTTTCACACTGAATTGAATGCTAATTTTAGTTATAAAAAATTCCAATTTATGTGCAAGACAAGTGTGAACCACACTGAACAAGACTTTGGTTGTAAATAATTATACATCATAGGGTTAATGTAACTTATATTTTTAATGTTATATTTACAATTTATTTATAGAACACTGAATGTATCAAGTTGGAATGAAATCTGAAATGTTATTGCATGAAAAAAAAAAACCTTTCTCTTAGGCTAAGATATTTGCAAATTTTTGTGTCTATATACTCAAGATTTTTGTACATACATTGTATTCGTCCTTTTATATATATATATAGGAAAATAAATGTTGGTGAATATTTTTAAATGGTGAATTTGTGTTTATGTATGATAGAGTAAATGCCATTGAAAACATCAACGGAATAAACACTTGTTTATTTTGAACAATATAAACTCAAGTAACTATCAAATATTTTTAATAAATAACAAATGCATGTGTATTTTACAGTAACATAAATAAAATTTGAAGATCATCCTAACAATTCAACTCACAAAATAAATAAATTAATAAAATAATTTCATTCAGGCAGTGAGCAAAAAAGCAAGTTAAGACTATAAATTATTTGATGCATTTTTTTTATTCAAAACTATTACATGAGTGAAAATTCAACAGAGGAAAATTGCCATAAACTTAAATACAGCTAGGCAGAATGTAAACTAGTTTATTTCAGTGTTCAAACAATTCAAAGACATCTAAGCTTCTAAAGGGGAAAAAATTGATTATTAGAAGATCTTAGATCTTAAAAGATATTGAAAGCTACTTTAATTAAAATACTGCTGCCAAAATGTATTTCAAAACCATTCTATACTTCAATTTAAAAAAAAATACTTTTGTTTCAAAATTTAAATTTAGAAATGTGAAAAATTAATGATCCTATTGTTATATTAGCAGTTGGAATTCAGCCTGGGACCAAAAGATTATCACCAAAATTTCTGTACTCACTTCAAAAACAGTCCAGGTGGGAGACTTCCATTCGAGGGAGGTTTGATTTATATAAGTAAGCAAATTTTAAGAAATCAAATTAAAATATCAAACACAAATTTTTAGAATGTAGGTTAAACAAATCAAATGCAAATATAATCAAATGGCACAGCAAACTTTTTTCACTCAAAAAATAGTGATGACCTTCTTTGCAGAAATCTGGGAATCTCTTCATTTAATAATTTGAACTTTAGTTTGTGTTTTGATAAACTTGACTGTGATCCCTCAGTTCAGTTTACCTTTAATACAAACAAGCAAGTGTATATGTACAGAGTTTTAAAAATGGCGGGGGCCACTGCCAGGAGGCTTAGAGAGTTTCACTTGTTCATCCATCATGAAAATATTTCAAAAGTTGAGTAAAGCATTTTTGAAGTACATGAAACTCAAAACATTTAAAAAAATTGCCCAGATTCATATTTAGGTTAGTCTTTGTGCTAAGGGGGTAACCCTCAAGCTACATCTATGATAATACTTCAACAAGATCAACCATTGTTAAATTATCCCATTTTCAGAATTCAAATGTTTTTAATAAAAAATAATTAACTTGTGTTGACATATCAGAACAGTGTAAATGTATATTTAACTTTTTAAAACTGAATGTACAGTTAAACCTCTCTCAACGGACATCTTTAACCAGCAGACATTCTTCATATACCAGTCCTTTAATATCGAGGTTATTCCTACCAATAATCCATTTTTACTCTGAACTACATTTCATTTCACACCTCCAGGGTCCCCCGTACCTACCACAGCTTCGTGGTTTAACCGGGATAGGGCCCAACTCTGAACTACAGAACAACATTTTCACTTAGCTAATCATACAGTGTGGTTGTTGGTGTGTGTCGGCCAAAGCTTTTCAAATTGGTAAAATTGTAGGATGAAGTTGAACAGTGAAGTTTTTGTTATTTGAAATCATGTCAGAGCAATTATTTTTTTAAAAAAAAGTAGAGGAGATTCTTAGAGATGTATGAATTAAATAATTAGCTTCCTATTTATGTTTTCATTATTTTATGCAAGGCAAAAGGAATGATAGCACATTTAAAATGTAATGCAGAACATAAAACCTGAATTTTAATATTGTAATTATTAATTTAAAGTTAAATGAATTGTATTAACTGAAAACAAAAATTTTCAAAACTTAATCCTTCTAAACAGTGGGACAAAACTTCAGGTGCCATAACTGTCTGTTATTCAGCGGGACTACTGATTATTTTTACAGTGTGTAAAATCATCTTGTTGAAATTCTGATTAGTTGTAGCAAAATTGGGGATAAATAATATTGATGATCTGTAAAATGAAAGAAAGAAGATAAAAACTTGGCCACAAGAATGAAATTATTTTATGCCAAACTATTTAATATATTATACATAAAAGAATTATACACATTATAAGGTACAAATTAAATCAAACTATTTACAGTTCTCTCTTGTGCAAAATTAACAGATGTGATTACAGTATAAGATGATGTGGCATGGATAGTTAATCCAAACTAATCAAATTAATATTAGAAAAATTACTATTATTAGAACAATAAACAACTTTATCTTCACATGAGTCAAACACTTTTTTTTCAATCCAACAATAATGTTCACACATGGCGTAATTTAAAATTATTGTTACTTTTAATATAAATGATAGCAATAATATAGACAGGGGGAATATGAATTCAATACAATATAGTAGGTATCTAAAATACAGTTACTAGCACATTACAATTGTTTTATGTGATTTTCCTTTATCATATCATTCCAGTGATAGTCCCGAAAAAGTAATCCATAAATACCAATTGGATTTGAAATATAGCTTGTAATTCATTGTATATCTCAAAATACAAGAATTTTTAGTTACAGTATGAAAATTAAAGAAATAAAAACGAACTTTACTTATTTTTAAATTGGAAATAATTAAAAACCAACAGAATAAATAATATATGAACATGAAAATTAAGAATGATTCACTGCAATTTATTTGATAATCAAGTAGTACACATTTTGCAGTAAAATATTATCAAAGAAAAAGGTGGAAATTAACAACAGCTAATATCTTAATTAATAATCAAATAACACAGAAAACTTAACCCTAGAACTGTGCAAAAAAGGGAATTTTCTTTGGGACAACTGTCTCAGTACCTAAGCAAACAGGGTGATATGATTCCCTATGCCAGACATAAAAGAAAATAATAGTTGGATCAGGCACTGTGATTAAGGGAAGGCATAAAATGCAAATAACACAAAACAAAACTTGGACCTTTTTTTAATACTAAATTTGAATCATTTACTTCCAGTTGTTGTTCATCATGACACTTTAATTATTTGTGTAACAGGGTAATCATTATGAATTGCTTTGTATTTATGGAACTTAAGGCCAGGGACCATAGTTTATTATATAAATATTGCATATTTAATTCATGTTATTTCAAAAACCAATACAAATCATTTATAAGTATTGCTCACTGTTTTAGAAACATTTTTCTGTAACAAAACACCTTGTAATAGAATGTTATATATAAATAATTATTTTAGATTTTCACAAAATTTGAATTTTCAAGAGAGGGCAATGCCCATCTCCCCTCTAAAGATAAGTAGCTAGTGTTCATTTTTTGGGCATGTTTGTGGCTTTCAACAATTATTTGTTCAAATCTGCAGCTATCTCACACAAGGGTGTTATCAGGAAAGGTTGTGCAGGGCAATGGAGGGATGGACACAAAACTGTAAAGACTATGTAATACTCACAATCACTCAAGTGAATCTTGGAGCAATTGAAAAGCTAAACTGAGTGAATTTGGGATTGACTAGGACTTTTCTTTTCTGGATTGTGGATGTATTTTCTCTTGTAAGATCATACAGATTTGAAATAGTTTTACTTTTCATTTACATTGACTTAAGTTTGCTACCAAAATGATGCACTTCAAAATGAAGTTAAGAAATTTACTGCTTTTGATTACAATGCATTTTGAGGTCTAACAAGTCTGTTAAAATCTTCCATTTTCTGCCATGATTTGATAAATAATTAAGATTACCATAACAAGCATGCACAGCTTTTCAGCCTAGTAACTCAATACTATGTTTATTTAAAGTAGCAATTCTCAACCAGTGGTTTGTTACTGGTCAGCAGAAAAATTTGACCGGTTCAGGAGATTTTTGTACATTTACATTGAAAAATTTTCTTACAGAAAAAAACTACACCTTGACAGTAACAACCTATATGTCTTTTAAGTGCACTCTATGATTAGTTTTTGTAGTTTTCAAAGATTTTTCAGCAAATATTACTTACTTATAATTATTGAAACAATTACATATCATTTTCTTTACATTTAAATATTTTTGTAACAGTTCTTTAAGACAAAGTTTAAATAACACATGACAACATTTAAATATTTATTAGTTCATTTATTATTTTGTGAAAAAGGAAAAATACTCAGCCATTCGCAAAACTTTTTCACAGGTGTTTAAGAATCTCCAAGTCAAAATTAATAAAAAAGAAGAAAATAAGGGGTAAAAAACTTCACCTGCCCAGGAAAAAAAAATCTTTTCTTAATGGGTTCACAAATGCAAGGTTTTATTATTATTATTATTATTATTATTATTATTATTATTATTATTACTATTTTTGGAAAAAAAAAAAAAAACTGCTGACTGCAATTTTTTAAAAAAAGTTTTTGCCAGTCTGATTTAGGGTATGGTTTATGTTTAACCTTCGTAGGGGAAAGGAAAATAGAGCTAAACCTAGCTTTGGCATAATTGTCCCTAGCAGCTGTTGCTATGAAAATATCCAGGAGAAGGAAAAATAATAGGATCTGCGGCTTTCTATGCTTATTTTAAATGGTTAAACAATAAATATTTTTGATAAAATTTCAACAAAACATCAAAACCTCAAAGCCTTTTCTTTCCAAACTTTTTACCTCGTTAAAATGTAACCAAATGGATTCCCCCCCTCCCCTCTCTAACCGTTACAAGGCTTTTATTGTTCCCAAATGATGGCTTACGCTTCATAATATATTAATGTAAACATGATATAACTAAGATTTTTTCAAAATTACTGCAGCGATGAGTGAAGTTTTAATACGAAGGACAGTTCTTTAATTCCAACAAAATAATCTTTGCCAAAATATTAAAATAAATAAATTAATAAAAATAATTGGGGGAATTCGTTTAAAACTGTTAATCTTGACCCCTGTGGAATTAATTGCTTTTTGTCTTGCAGCTAGCAAGTTACAGTTGCATTAACTAACATTGAGATCATGATGATAAAAAACTAGGGTGCAGAAAGTATATATCAATAAAAACTAAAAGAGCTCCTAAATGTGGTACAATACCCAAGTTTCTTTTGAATTTTTTGTCTTTACATTATTTGTTTAATATTTTAGCATACCTTGTATAATTTATGCTTTAATAGTCTGATATTTTACCCTAACTGTTAAAACTCACAGGAAAATAATAGTAGGACCTGAGATTACACTGAGCTGTCATGTAAATTAAGCCTTGGTATAAGTACTTAAGAGAATTGTTTCTACCACATGTGTCTATATGGATAACAAATAAATAATAATATTCCGACAAGAAATATAATTAAATACTAAAATAATACCATCCATAAAAGAATCTGAAATTTGAAAATAAGCAGATATACTGAACATATTAAACACAACCTTATAAGAAAGAGTAAAAATGCATCTCTCAAAAGTAAGCCAGAGGTATATGGACATTAACATGAGCATTGATGAAAATTTCTCCAAAAGGTATACATTTTTCAGGTAAAAGAAAATTGTTCCCATCATCAGTTAAAGCTTAAAAATAGCTGAAACTGGAGTCCTAAGATTTATAAAGTGTGTGTAAGTTCTTATAAATAATGTTCTTTAAAGAACTATTCTAGCTTTTCACGAATCTTCCCTTTAAATAAAATGGGAAGCAGGGACAAAACAGCAAAACTACTTAACATGAAAATGGAATTTAATGATATTGCATCTGTTGATGAGGTCAATTGATGAAGAGTTGTTCCAGCTTGGATATAAACAAATGATGGTGGTGCCACACCTGTAGAATAAACATATTAAATTAGGTGATGGACAGGATTTATATGAATGCAAGTATGCATGCATCTGAAGTTTAGCTAAAGACAAGTACAGTATAACTTCGATTTAACGATACCCGATTTAACGATTTCCTCAATTTAACGATACATTTCACTGGTCCCGATTTGTATGCCTTGAATTTAATGTTAAAATTTCATCAATTTAACGATAGCTTTCCTCGATTTAACGATGATATTGGGCATGCCCAAATTATCTCTCACCAAAAATGCAGTAGTATCTATTCAAAAAAAAAAAAAAAAATTCTATAACTATTTTACTAGCAAAAGCACAAAAAACTATTTTACTAGTATGTCCCGATAGTAAGAAGATTCATCCCTCAGTAACTTCCAAACTTCTAGCATTTCAAACAAAATTTTTTGCGCCTTGAGAGAAGAGTGATCAATCGAAAAAAATGAAGTCGAAAAAAGTTAAACCGTTTTTCTCAATCCGAGAAAACAACACAAACATCAATGAAATACTTCTTAAAATAATATAAATGCATGGTTTTCTTAAAGAAGCAAAAGAACTTGTGTAAGCATTCACTTAATTATCGATATTTTAAGTCGTTTAACTTATATTTTTGCTTTCCCGATTTAACGATATCCTCGACTTAACGATAATTTTTTACAGTCCCTAGGCAATCGTTAAATCAAGGTTATACTGTATGAAAAATTCAAATTTATTATTTCATTAACAAATGTTATTTTTACATTTAGGCCAATACTATTCAACATAATAAACAAAAAGGGGGGGGGGGGCGGATTTTACATACAAAGTCCATGGCAAAATATTATTATTCTCCTCTTATCTAAAAATGCATTTAAATCACAGCTATTTTTACAATTTGTAACAATTAATCAATAACGGCAGAACAAACAAAGATATACTCCAGAAATTTGCTATTTCAAACTAATTGCAATGAAAAAATTAAAAAACATACAAATTTCCCCCACAAAATGTAAGACAAAAAGCACAATATAGTCAAACTCTGATACAAAGTTATTATCACATTCTATTTTTTATGGCATTATATTGAGGTTTGGATTTGCAGATTATATAGTACAAGATTAAACACACATGTAGAATAGTAATAATAAGAAAAATGATCAAATCAAAGCATACATTGGACCTCTATAAGTTCAAACAGTATATAACATATATAACATTTATGAGCTAGGTATTCACGTTTTAAAATGAAACAGATTTCAGCAGAGCTCAAAATGCAAAGGGATCTTTTGACAGGACAAACTTGAAACTTATGGGGAGTTATCAAATAATTAAAATTAATACAACAGACATTTTGTTACAGGATGAATATTTTTTTCAAACAAAAAATTGCACCATGCTGGAGTGCTTTATAACACTTCAATGGAAGTGAGATGAAATCAGTTAATTTCTTGTACAATAACATGGAGAATTACTTAGCAGATTTCTTCTATGTTTTGTCAAGCAATAGCAGTATAAATATATAAATAGGCCCAATGAGCCGCAGACGACCATAAGAAGGGGGGGGGGGGGCTCAAGCCCCTCACCTCTTAGAAATTAGTACTTCTTTGCTTATAGTACTATTTCTTGAAAAAAAAAAATACAAACATTTCCAACCAAGTCAGAGAAATTGCAGTAATTAAAATCACAGAAACTAAAGAAAAAAAATCTTATCTTTTAACTAAACCATGACAAAAATATCTGATCTCCCCCCCTAAAGTTTCACCTATGCCAATTACTACACTTTTCTAATTCAAAAAGGAATATTTTACTAGAGTCAATCCAGTGATATGTGTTAAAAAGGCAATTCCACGATTTATGGTGTCAGACATATGAGCTGAATCTGAAAAATGATACTTGCAAAATTAAAATCTAAGATTCAGGTCAATGCCTTAATCTGTAATGTTGTAACTACTTTTATGCCAAAGAACAATGATGAAAGATAAATAATACAGAAAAAAATTTTCAATTTCAGAAGTATTAAGACTTGAAATATGGAATTTGGTATTCGTGTCGGGACGTAAAATCTTGGTGTCGGACGTAAATAAAAGTTTTAAATACCAAGTTAAATTAATTTTATTTTTGCTCGAATATTGAATAATATGGTAACGGACAAAACATGAGATATTTTTCAATATTACACTTTAAATATTTTCATTAAACGTAAATTGTCCCCGACTTCCAATTGGGATAGGCGGAATTTTTTTTTTTACAATATTTTCTTTCAAACACAAGATTTTATCCTCTTCCTTTGGCCGTTTAAAGTGACCTTTTTCCTTATGCATCACAGAGACTTCATTCTCTTCATGATTTAATTGAGTAATGCATCCTGGGTATGGGACGGACTGACTCATACAGAACGATAACCCAGTCCTTCTCTTTAAGATTTGAAATAAAATCCATATCTTCAAATTCATCGGATATATCACTGTAACAACATAAGTCTCAAATGTTTTTGAAGAAGAAGTGTCTGAAATACAAATTTCATTGGTGAAAATTGCTTTTTGAATACTTGGAACTACAAAGATTTTCTCCAAATATTGGAGCAAAGCTGCGGAATCCTGCATAATTTCTTCACATGGATTTGTAGTGTATATGACGTCTTTAATTAATGACGAAGCCATAGATGCATACTTTGGTGATGTACTGATGAACACCTTTCCTGCTTTTACATTCCTCCAGACAGTTCCTTTTATTGTACCACCTATGCCGCCGACAACCCCTTTCCTATGGAACGTTGCGAAAAAATCCTAGATTAATTTCATATCGCTCTTCTGTTCAAATAAATAATAGCTGCAAAATAAATATATTTGTTAAAATTCTGAACAGGGTCCATCTGAGAAAATTTGAATATTTTGAACACTTGGGTAATTGGCTTTAAAATATAATCAAAAAGGTAACTTACTAATTTATGTACAGTGATTTTAATGTGATCTAAAGTATCAGAAATTATGGCAAAACTTTAGCGATTTCTTTGGAAATCCATGCCTGAGCTGAAAAAACTATGGCTTGGGCATATGCCCAATGTACGGATTAAATCTCATTTTGCTGTAAAATTGCAGCATTTTCAGAAAAATCAAGCTGCATTATTACAACATTTTCACCATTGACTTGATATTTTAACTGTTCAAAAGTCTTAGCTTGCTCTCGTTTCACTTATGTGTGAAGGAGAAAATTTAATTTCTGTTTTACCAGTTCCCCAAAAGCCTCTATAAGTACTGATTAATTGTATTTTTGACATTTTATCATCACCTTTTCGCGACTGAAACTATCGTATTGAGGTAGATTGGATTAATCTGTTTCCTGATTTAGAAGAAATATTTTAAAGAAAGAACAACTATTAATAAAGACATTTTTAATGACAACAGTGCAAAAAAATAAGATTCCTACAGTCGTTCACCTCTTCTGTGGAAATTTAGAGCAAACCCATAACTAGAACAAGGTATTGAATGAAAAAAAATTGGTGTCGGACGTAATGCGGTGTCGGACGTAATTTTTTTCTTACGTCCGACACCATGAAAACACAAAAGAATATTGTTTTGAGTTTTGATTGGATTGCATATTTTCAACAGTAATTGATGTTCTTATTTGCAAGTAAAATGTTTTGTAAAATATTCTATCCAATTTTATACAGCACAAACATCTAGGTAATTTGGTGTCGGACGTAATTTTGTCAAAGTGCCTATTATAAATAGGCTTCTACAGGAAAAAAAAAAGGAATTCAGGTTTAATTTTTTATGCTACATTTGTTCTACAGTGTTGTGGCAAGCATCTGAAGCAGTTATAATTTGAAAAATATTGCAATTATAGTTTGAAATACTAAGTTCAACAAGTTATCAAAAAATGAGTTTTGGCAGCGTGTTCGTTGTACCTTTGTTTAAAGTCTTGTAACTCTTAAAGGATTAAACTCTTATGATAATTTGTGTTATTTTCTTATACTGCAATTCATAAGCTTTAAAATGATACCTAATTTGTGAGGAAAAAATTATTTTGAAAAATTGATCATCAGTTCCCCATTTCTGTGGAATTGCCCAAAAAGAATTATAATTATAATAATAGAAAATTTTTTGAGCTTGGAAATCATAATTCCCTCCAGAAAAATTCTGCTTCTGCAACTATTTGTTTAACTGGTAAGTCAAATGTATAATAAGGACATGAACATACCTATAAATGTACCAAGAATGAATGGCAATGCAGGAACACCTATTACAGGTGAGGTAATGTTGATAAACCAATTCGGCAGGAATGGAGTAATTCTTAGGAAAATTATATAATTCAATAAATTGGAATGATGTTTGTTAACCTGAAAATAAAATTACATAAGGTTGAAAATACTTCAACTGCCTATTTTACTTGTAATATTTATTGCAGTTATGTTATTCTTATTTTGACAAATTACAAACACATAAAGAAAACAAATGAAGCAAAAAGTGCTATGAATGTAGGGTTATTCCAGATTGAGAAGAAAAAACTTACACCATAGAAAGTATTTAAACAAAAAAAAAAAAAAAAAACAACTATATAGTTAAATAAATAGTGAAGTAAAAATTATTGTAGTGAAACCCTCATGTATGAATTTATAAAACACTTTTTCTATTATTGGCTGAGACAGCGAAATTTGGAAAATGGTCATTTTTACCAAATTTTTGCCATCTTGAATTTGGCACTTCTGTTAAAAATTGCATTCACTTAAAAATAGTCTAGATCAAATTCAACAGTTTTGGTACAATTCGAAGCAATTTTTGCTATAATATATATCTGTGAGCTATGAGGAATATAAATATAATGTTTAAATAGCTAATGTTTAAATATGTATTACATTCTGTTAAAGAAACGGAAATGTAATGGTTAAAACTTAGCAAAATTTAATAGGCTGTTAACATAAGACATTATAATTTTCACCTGAAATAAAGCTGAAACGTAAATTCTTATTGATGCTAGAGATGCACTGATAAGCAAATTGACCGGTTACCGATTAATTGGCTGTTGATAATCGGATAATGCACAAATTATACGAATGTTTTGTGCATATAATTAAGGGCTTTAAGGTCAATGTGCCAAAATTAAACAGTTCCTGTTCCTAACAATGTTGTCACATTTAGGGATTACTTCGCACCCTTGCAAGTTGCAAGAAAAGTGACGAGTCAAAAAATCCTAATTTTCTGATTTTTGTATGAAACGGATCAAAACATTTTGTTCTTTTATGTGAAAAAGTGCTACAACTGAAATTTTGATAGTTTTTGCTAGGTAGTGTTAATAGTGGCACAAGTTAAACTAAAATTTAAATATAGGAAACATGGGGAAAACTAACTAAGTAGTACTATACAGAAAACTTAAATTGTTTATCCATATATTTCACTAAAAAATATCACTGAACATTCATTACAAAAGACTAGCAACAGCTAACCAGTAAAAAACTAGTTTTCTTTTTACTCTACTGTAAAATTAGATAATTCCGACTTGTGTCACTTTGTTTGCAAGGATGCGATTTGATCAATTTTTATTTATTGGTGGGTAATAGAAAAGGACTGAATATAATTATTCTTCTACTTTTAAACTAATTTGTTTTGAACAAATTGCATACCTGACCATTATATAAAAAGATAAAATATCATTCTCACATTTAGGTTAGGTTCGCCACATTTAGGATGGATACACCTAAATGAGACATTCAATATATTTAAATGTGACGTTGTTTAGGCACCTCAGTTACTATTTTATGCAGTTACATCATCAAATTTTTAAGCACTTACTTAATATAAACAGTTCTAGCCTACCAAAACAACATAATTTGCCTTTAAAATGACTTCTATTTTACAAATTTTCATAAATTAAATTCTCAGTATTTAATTATTTTTGGAGAGAAACCCCAGGTATTCAGAGAATTCAAAAATTGAGGGGATGGGATTACTTCTTTCACTCACAAACGAATGAAAGGTACATGAGTATCTACCTGTTTTGCCCATTCAGCAGCTCTTACAGGAAAGAACCTCTGCACGATTTTTCTTCCCAACTGAGATGAAAGTATATAGCAAAATGTAGCTCCGAGCGAAGAACACTTAAATGAAAATAATAAACAGTAAAAAAAACATCAATCAATATATTTTTTAAAATAATGCTAGGTTATTTTATCAAAAATAATGCTTAAAAAAACATGTAAAGTAAGTTGATTTTACATAAAGGGTTTAGAGTTGCATCAATAAGTGAAAAAAAAAAAAAAAAAACCCTTTATTTATCCTTTCTCAATTCTAATACAAATTAAAGTTTTTTCTCCTACTCAAATACAAACGGATTTTCTAAAACTATGATAATGCAATGAACTGATTGCACAGATACTAGCCCTCCAAGAAACAATACTACACATCATTATATTAGCGTACTGCATACTGTGTACTAATGCATAAATTGTAAAGTTTGCTATTTATAGGTGCAAAGAAGAAAAAGAGGACAAGTGGAAGCAACGGGACATAGATTCCTTCGAAAAATTTTAGAAGGCAACCCATCTAGAAAAATGGCTGCAAAAACAATTCTAGTTACGATTGCTATTAGCGCTGAGAAGTCTCCCATAGTCTACAATAACTGAACCATGTGAAAGGCTTACACACACAAGTGAAAACATTTTCATGTGATTTATTTTTCATTGTTGATTTAATTAAGCGTAAAGTATGAAAAAATCGGGTTCCTTTGGAGAGATTGGCGCCAAAATTGAACTAGAACTAGCTTCCATGTAGGTTGACTTTTTTCAAATTTGATCCTTTTTCTTGAGATATAGCAATTGCAATGAAAAAGAAAGAACAATTGATTGCACCCCCCCCCCTCTCCATTGGAGCCAAAATTAAATTAACTCTTGTACCATCTGAGGTCTACCCGTCAATCAATTTTTGTTTGATCTGTCCATTATTTTCCAGGATATAGCAGTCACAAGAAAAAAAATGTTTGCTTGCTTATTGTTTCTTTGCACACATCAAAATAAAGTTAGCAACTGTATCTTCTGCAGTCTACTTGTGACCCGATTTCCCTTTGATTCAACATGTTACTTTCTGAGATATTGTAGCCACGCATAAGGGAGAGAACATTCGATTATTCCACCTGCCTTGGAGGAATTGGCGCCGAAAACTAACGAGCACCAGTCCCAGAAATGGCAAGATTTTAAAAGTCGGTGATTTCATCCTGTTTTAACCAGTTTTTACTACCACGTAAAAAACCCCTTTTCGATTTCATTGTCAAAAACAAATTGTTAAAATTTATATTGACGATGAAATTACCTTAGCAAGCGAGTCTTAGTGTTATAAATTTTAGTTCAATGTATCATAAATTTGATTTAACAAGCTACCTGTCAGTAAAATGAAAGAGATAAATAAAAGAGCTATTGTTATATAAAATAATAAAAAATATTGGAAATAGCAGTGTGTTAAAAAAAAAAGAAGTAACAAAATTTTTAAGTTCTACATGGATTAATCCAAAATTGGAGACAATCCTCTTGTTGCTGAACAACATGGGCAACATAGATTTTTCTACAACTTTCTTTCCACAATAATCTTGATTAGACCATTCTGAACTTAAATATAACTCCCAGGCAAATATTACCTCATTTACGAACAGATAATATTTATATTATACTGCACAGAAAAGTTAATTATAAATGATAAAAATTGTATCATTAAAAATAGTTTCAAAATTTATAATTAAAGATTGAGTGCTGAACAAGTTTTACTTGTAGTCAAAAAAGAAAAAAAGATACCACATAAATGCTGACATGGAAGAATTTTTAGTCTGATTAAATTATTTGCAACTAGTTGTTTTTGTTATTGAAAAATTCAAGTAAAACTGCTTTGAAAACTAGGTTTAAGTTTTAATATTAACTTTTTTTACAGCATAACAAATAAATTTGAAGGAAAATTTATAGATTCATTTTAATAACTTAAATAATTTTTCAGCATCAGGAAATCAAATGAGTTTATAAAACATGTAAATAATGATTGTATCTGACAATGTCAGTTTTTGGCTAATTTTGGCGCCAAAAATTCAACTCTGACAATTTACATAAAGGCACACATGTATAGTAGTGGTGTGACATCGATATTGATGTTCAGGAAACATCCTTTTTGTTAAACCTTGATGTTTTACACTGAAGCAAAAACGTTTTGTGTAAAATGATCGATAATTATTATTTTTAAAATTTTACGTCTTTAATTGCTAGTTGCAGTATCTACTTCATTTGAAAAAGCTTTCAATACATACTATCGATGTTTTACAGTTTATGTTTTTTAAACAATGGTTTTTTCTTATTTAATGTTTTTTTTTTATCTCTGTGTTTTATATTTCAACAAAAAAATTTCATAAAGCTAAGCGGTAAAGAGTTATATCATCCATCAGTAATTGCAGTATCTATCTTAGTAGAAAAAAAAACAACAGTTAACCTCGATATTGTACTGTCGATGTTTTCTAAACATCGTTGCAGGGGTGATTGCGAGATCACAAAAAATACCAGAAAGTTTTAAAGAAAAAGTGGAGGGGGGGGGGAGTGTTTTTTTAAAACCAAGGTCACTATTACTTAAGCACACCTAATTTTATAATTATACATACATAATAATTAATTTCTTTTCATAAACTAGCCCATTTCATATATTCAAAAAGTTTTTAGTCAAAATATTCTACATGCATTTAATTAAATTGTAAATGAGTAATAAAGTTACTTTTGAGCTGGTGATGAGCAATTATCTTCAAAAAAAAAATTTAAGGAGAAAGCAAAAGTCTAACAGAATTACTGTTTGTTCTGCGAAAGAGTTTATAAAGTAATGAAAGTCGCATTTGTTACATTTTGTTGCATTTCATTTATTTGTCTCCTAAACTAAGGGTAATAAGCATCAAAAGTTCATAAGTGAGAAAAATTTGATTCTTATATCGGATGCAAATAAAATAATTTAGTAAGGTAAAAAAACAATTAGAACTTTCATCTCAACATTTCTATTTGATGAATATTATTAATAATTATCGGTATAATCATCGAAAATTCAAAAAAGAAAAAAAATCCGGAGGTGGGAAGATAAAAGCATAATTAAAAATATTTTATTTCTGGTATTTTCGAACATGAAAATGCCAGAATCGATCATGAAAATACCGGAAATCCGGTAAAATATCGGAACACAATCACCCCTGCATCGTTGCTTTGCGTTCGATGCTTTTCATTGTAACCAAAAAAAAAAACATAAAAATCTGAGGCAAAAAAGGTTAAACCGTTAATCTGTAGTATTTATCTCCTTGGATCAAGTTTTCTACAATTACCATCAATATCTTACTGTCAATGCCTTTTTTGGCAGCCAAAGATAAAAAGTGACATATCCGACTGAGTAATATAAAAAAGTGCGATGTAACAAGGGGTTACTGTACATGCAAATATGTAAGTACCATATTTGAAAAAAGATAGATGTTTCAAAACATCGATGTTATTTGGTCTATGTATTAATACCATCAAGGTTTTAATTTCTAACATCGATGTATTATCACCAATGCCCCCAAAAATAGTCAAAATGGATTCAGTGTAAATTGATCCCAATTTGAACATTTTTACACATGCAATATTTTCTTCTATACATTAGATGTAGAAGAAAGTAAAAAACCTTTAACTATGTGCATAACTGGTCATTCACCTTAAGCAGTATTTTTTTTTTTTTTTTGAAGTTAGCCCAAATGAACAGATCATTTCAAGAAAAATCATTTAATCGTTTGGACTATGAAAAGTTTTTCTGAGGATGAGAATCATAGATGAAAAATATTGAAAGCTGATTATGTATTATTATTCCGAAGTAATACCTTTCATTTAAAAATACTGTATTTTCTGAACATTAAATTAGGTATGTTTATTCTAAAATAATCAAAGAGGTTATCATGACCTAAGGTAGCCAAAGAAGCCAAACAACACAAAAAGCAAATAGTGAAAAAAATTGCAACCAATGGGCAAAAAGTGACTAGTTTTAATACATTTCCTTAACAAAAACAAAAAATAAATAAAATTAAATAGGAAACTTACTGTACAGACCAAAAATATTGCTAGTGGGAAAGGAAACAGAAATCCAGATAAAATGCTTAAAAATATGGAACCTGGAATAGCAAAAGATTGCAGACTAATATTGCTGTTAAAGAACATAAGCATTACAAACATATTTTTTGAAAAAAAAAAACCACAGGAGCAAGAAAACTTTAAAATAAACAAGTGTTTGCAAAGTGCTGTTTGGAACTAGGGTTCTAGTAGAAAATTTTCCTTCACACAGGTCAAACATTAGGCAACATTGTAGACCCAGTAGCAGCCCTAGTTTTTGCCCTGGGCGACTTTTATCGTAGGCCCACATTTTATACAAGAAAAATAATTGTAAAATTGTACTAAATATATTAATAATGAATGAAATGTTGAATCATGCATATTGAAATTACATAGGTAGCGGAATGTGGGATAAAGTGAAATAGTTAAGTTTACTAATCTGCTTCCAAAGGAACAAATGGGAAATTTGTTTTAAAAATTATTGTACATAAAGAAGGAACCATAGAACCCCGAAAGTAACCCCCCCCCCCCCAACGAATATACCTCTAAATGGAAATTCATCTTAAATCCCGAATATGCTTAATTTAAAATCTTGGTTATAACCAAGATTTTAAATTAAGGAGGGAGGGGCCCTCCTGAAATGTATCTGTTTGGTTTTTAAAAGGAGGGGGGATACTTTCTGGATTTTACAGAATGCATTTTGTGATGCAATTTTTGTTGAAATGTTATTTTTCATCTTTGGCAGTTATTTTGTACTTTCAAAAAAAAAAAAAAAACATGGAAAATTTTCATTAAAAAAAATGGGGCAAAGTGAAAAACAAAATATTTTTGTGATGAAAAATTTTTTATTCAACGATTAACAGTAGTTTTCATCGAATGAATGCGTAAATAAACAACAAAAAAATTAATAATGGAAAATAAATGAATAAGTAAATAAATAAATTAATTAAAATATGCTAAAAAATAAAAGAGTGAATAAAATGGAGAATAAATAAGAAAATCAGTCAATGAATAAGAAAAACAGTAAATAATTAAGTAAAAGAATGTAAATAAATTAATAAATGAAGAAACATGTGCGTGATTTAATCTATATATATAAAAGAAAGTCGTGTTAGTTACTAGGGATGCACCGATTAATCGGCAGTACCGATTAATCGGCCATAATCGGCCACATTGCCGATTATTAATAATCGGTAAAATTAGGCCGATTAATCGGCCAAAAATTTTTTTTTTAAATACTATTCTTCAAAGTATACCTTCACTAAGAAACTAAGATAAATAACTTCACTAACAGTAATAAAATTCCTCACAGTTGATATAAAGCTTTTAATAAATTAATTCTCCTACTTTAAATACATATACATAGACAATGTTGCAACATCTTTCATGTGGCAACAGTTTTCTATTTAGTACAGTGCTTTTAGATAACCTCTAATTTGCACAAAGAATAAAAGTCTTGAATTAAATTGCTACTAATTATTAAAAAAATTAAATTAAAAGTACTTCTAAATTGGAGTGTTCACCGCAGACTCCCACTCCCTTTTTTTGAATTTTTATGTCCAATTAACATAACTAACAATGTGTTAATATAATGTTATTGACAATAATATGAAAATTAGTTCTAAGAAGTTTGATAAAATATCGAAATAATTTAGTGAAAATTAAGAAAATGGGAAAAAAAAATATCTCCGAAATAAATTATATACTATTTCTAAACTCGGAATTGTACAAGAGAGAAAAAACAGTGATGGTAAAATTGGTAGTATTAAAAACAATCATCCTTATCATTAATCGGCTCAGCCGATTAATCGGCCGATTATCAACGACCGATTAATCGGTAATCGTTAATCGGCCAATTTGCTTATCGGTGCATCCCTATTAGTTACAATATTTATAACTCAAGAACGGCTGTACCGATATGGCTAAAAATTGGTGTGTAGGTAGCTTAGAGCCAGGAGACGGACATAGGCTATAATTTATGTGCGTCAGTTACATAAATGGAAAAAATGTCTTATTGACTTGGCCTTTTTTGACACCTCCATGGCTGAGCGACATAAAGCACAGCTTCTGGTGCGCTTCCGGAGCGCAGTAAACAGGTTGTAAGTTAGCTATGCGTTGAGTGTTATTTGACTTTTTTGTGAAATAAATTATAAACAAACGTGTTACTTCCCTTGAAATTTATATGTTATAAGCTGTCAGAAACGGATTGCCACTTAAGAGCTTTTACGCCTCAGAGGCTGAGAGGTAGAAAGCGCTTGGTGTGATAGCTCCTGGACTACAGTTAAAGAGGTTGTTTTTCTTACTACTACTCTATCTTCTATATAGGGTGAGTTCTGGTAAGTGCATACCCTTTTTTGCAAAGTTCATGTTCTCAGGGATGCTGCTCTGTTGAAAAAGCTTGTACACTCAAAATTTTTTTTTAGTTTTCTTTCCAGATCCTTTACTAAGATTTTCAAGCATATAATATGTAAAATAAACCATAAGCATAGGTTTTGTGACCTGGTTTATGAGACCTACTCTAAGGTATGCACTTTCCTTACCTAGCGGGGTTAGTGCGTCCACCTTAAATTATGTGAATATGAGCAGAAAAAAACTTCTGGCACATATTAAATATGTTAGGTAGTTGCCTTGGGATAATTCCTAATACTAGAGATCAGCACTTGCTTGCATGGATGAAACGCAATCAGTGATATTCTACGCGTCTTGCGAACAACTGTGATTTGAAGATTGAGAGAGTTGTGTCTGTGATTCTTCCTCTGTCCTTTTAATAAGACCAAGTGAGCAAATGTAAGTTGTTTTTATTTAGTAATAATCACTCAAAGACAACATAGTTTATTTTGGTTAAATACATTAATCTGTCTGTGTTTAAGCCAGGGTTAGCACTTACCCTTTCTTAAATGTAAGATGAGACATGTGCGTCCAATAGCTTTGTTGTAAGTGCGTAACCCTGTGATTTTCTTTAATTCTATTTGTATGGTAGATCGTTAGGTGACCTGAGTGAACAATTCGTTTTTTTTCTTCTTTTTTTTTTTTTGAATAAATACGGTTTAAAAATATTTTTCTTATTAGAATCAGCAGCAGTAAGAAAAAACACAAAATAAAGAGCAAAAAAAGAGAATAATTGATCATGATGTGATACTTGTACTTTTTTTTCTTTTACATTCAAATAGTTTTTCACAAGGTGTTCTTTAATTTTCTTAAATATAATTTATTAATTACTCCACCTTCGTTTTTTGAATCTGTTGGTTCCTTATTTAGTGTTTCACTTAATTTCATTGCTTCATTTGTCATTCTGGTTTAAATTAAGTACAGCTCATGATCGCTATTTTCAACGAAAAATTTACTAACTGATATCTAAAAGCCAATATATTTCAGAGGTAATGAATAAAATTGAAATCTTATGCCACATTCAATGTTAATATAAATACTTGATGGAAATGACGTCGGATTTATAATCGGTTTATAAAAGAGTTATAAGCAAAATTTAAGGTGAATTACGAGAGTCGGATTTTCCACGTAATGGTACACACTTGCCTCATCATAATGGTACGCACTTGCTCCGCATAATAGTACGCATATGCCTCATGATAGTGGTACGCACTTGCCCCATCATAATGGTGCGCACTTACCCCCACCTTACTTTAAAGAAAGGGAAAATGCGTACCGTCATATAAACAAATTTTAGTTAGAGTATTTGATCAAAATACCCCATGTATGTTATTAGTAGCTATTACTTAAAAGAAACAACTTGCATTTCTTGACTTTAATTGCTTGGTATGACTACAAGAGAAACTGAAACAAAACCTTCTCAATCTTTACTTAAGAGTTTTTTTGAAGACATTTAAGTTATCCCTGATTGTGTTTCGTCTATTGAATCCAGGCCTGAATTCTACCTATTGAAATTATCATTAGACAGTTATCTAACATAGTCGATGTGTTGCAGAAGCCATTTCAAGACAGAGTTCATATAATTCCCAGTGGACGCACTTACCAGAACTCACCCTATATAAAAGAAAGTCGTGTTAGTTACACTATTTATAACTCAAGAACGACTGTACTGATATGGCTAGAAATTGGTGGGTAGGTAGCTTAGAGCCAGGAGACGGACATAGGCTATAATTTATGTGTGTCAGTTACATAGATAGAAAAAATGTCTTGTTAACTTCGCCTTTTTACGAAGCCTTTTTGGCATCTCCATGGCTGAGCGACATAAAGCACACGTTCTGGCAGCTTCCAGAGCGCAGTAAACAGGTTGTAAGTTAGCTATGCGTTGAGTGTTATTTGACTTTTTTGTGAAAAAAATTACAAATAAACGCGTTACTTCTCTTGAAATTTATATGTGATAAGCTGTCAGAAACGATTGCTCATTCTGAGGATCCCGCTGATCCTGACCGATATGCCGTTTGAATTTAAAAGACTTCAATTTCCGATCCGTCTTGCATTTGTCATAACCATCAACAAATCACAAGGCCAATTCTTAAAAGTTTGTGGTTTGAATCTAAAACATCACTGTTTTTCCCATGGTCAATTATATGTGGCATGTTCACGGGCCGGAAGACCATCTCCGTTGTTTGTTTTTGCGCCTGATAATAAAACAAAAATGTTGTGTATCACAAGGTACTTAAGTGAAGAGCAACCTATGTACTGAAATACAGAAACAATAATGAATGATTAATGTATGTACTTAATTTTTTTTTTTTTGTATTTTCTAATAATAAAAAACTTAATAAATTCAAAAATTTGCTTATTTATTGCCTTTAAGACGGAACAGAGTTTGCCGGGTCAGCTAGTAAATGAATGAATAAGTAAATGAAATGATTTATTTCACTTTGCCCTGCGTGCACTTGACAAATAACATTGAATATTTCAATTAAAAAAATGCCTAGTATAAACTAAATAACGACTGCACTGGACATCAGTAGATCTCAATTAATAGTTTGAATGATAATTACAAAATTTTATCATTTTATAATAACAAGAAATATTTTTGAAAATCCACGAATATTATAATAAAGGTATTAAATTTTGAAAATGGCTTGTACAATTTTTTTGTTGATCTTTGGAGCTATCTATTTTTGACAGAAATCAATTATATGTCTAGGGACTTGGTTAAAATACTGTTTGATGGGTGGTGCTGCAAACTGAGAAAATATTTTACCATTTCACTTTGCCCCATATTCCCCAATATTTATTAAAAAAATTAAAATTATCAAAAAAAAAAAAAAATCTTAATGTGTGAAATCATACATTCACATTATTATAATAACCTCTTACAAAAGCAAACACATTTCACCTTTATAAGGGGCACTATGCTTAATTTCATTAGTTATAGCATATCCGTAATATATAGGCCTTGGGCGGTGGCTACAGGGGCTCTGGAGCCGTCCCAGTAGAGACCGGTGTTGGTGAAGTAGTAGCTAAAATATTTGGTCAGGAAGTGGGTGGCACCAGAAGAGAAGTGGGAGCAAAGTGGGGGGGGGGGGGGGCTAATAAGGTAATCAATTGTTTAAAATGCCACAAACTTGAAAAAGAAACATCTGAACATTCCACTTTTCTTTTTCATTATAATAATCAAGGCTCATGAAAAACAGTCGCCCGGTCACCATTGGCGACCAAATATTTTGTGCTGGCGACTAAGTTTTCAGCTTTGTTTAAAAACTTTTTTCACTCTTCATACTTTTTTCCTGCCAGAGATAAAGCGGAGAACAAAGTTTCAGAGCATATCCTGTAGAGTAGGAGATTAAAACAACTTTATAATATCTTACCCCAAAATATTACAATCTCAGCGTCCAGCGCCCCCCTCCCGCCCAATCGGTTTATAGTTTAAATTACTGAAATAAATAGCTTGAACATTTGTTTATCAAGGCGACCGATCGCTCCTGTAGATAATCGAAAACATTCAATGTTGTGGTCTGTTCTGTGCCACCCCCCCCCCCATCTACCTAATCCACATTCTGTATTTGGCTACTTATATTAGAATAAATCTCTGAACCATTGAATCATCAGGAGGAGAACGGGCAGCTCTTCTTTATTGCAGATTGTAATGTCTGACAGAAGAATCAATGCTGCTCTTTCTCTTGCTGAGAGATTGCTGAGAAAGGAGCATTTCTGGCCGGATTATATTCTTCCTCATACAAGACTTAAATCTCAACATTCCTTTCTTTTGGAGTGCCAAAAACTTGTAGAGGCCTTTGAGGTCTCCAACTCTAGACTGTGCATTTACACACCGTCTATTTTTCCTGGCCTTTTGAAATATGCTACTGCCAGATTTGATTTGTTACAACCTGTCCGGAAGTCAGACTCTCACCAGACTGAATTGTATTCCATTGCCTTGGCTACTGTACACGAGAGATATCCTGATCGGGAATGGTTACAGGTTTATACTGACGGTTCAGCCACTCCTTCTGCTGGTAGAGCTGGTGCCGGCGTTTACTCCAAATTTTTTAGTCTTCAAGAACCTCTTGACACTTGGGCGGATAATTTTGATGGGGAGATGAATGCAATATTTATGGCCATCAGAGCTATTGGTGAACCAACTGTACAAAATATTGTTATCTTTGTTGATTCTCAGGCTGCGATTCATGTCATCTCTGAGTATAATTTATACCCCTCTCAACTTGAGCTTGAGTGCAAACAGTGCATTGACTCTCTTTTGCGTTCCGTAAGAAAGGTCGTCTTTCAGTGGATCCCTGCCCATTGTGGCATCTTGGGGAATGAAAGGACAGACACCTTGGCCAAAGAGGCTGCAGTTGTGCATCCATCGCCACAACCGGTTCCTCTTAGAAACGCAAGGCGAATTATTGCCGGCAAGATCAGGCATGGTTCAGTTTTTGCTCTCAGGAACATGACTGAAGGAAAGTCCTGGTCTTGCCTTCTGGATAAGGAGCAGCGCTCTCATCTCTCCCTCCTTCCCAGGGTCGAAGGAGTTGCCTGTTTTAGGACTCTCACTGGTCAGGACTATTTGCAGGACCATTTACACAAAATCAACCTGGCCAGTTCACCCGACTGCGTACTTTGCAACACCTCTCCAATGACGGGAAGCATCTTTTTAGCTGTCCCTCTCTTTTTGACATTCATTCCAATGACTACTTTCAGGCCCTCACACCTTCTAAGGCCACTTCATTTTTATACTGGACTGCAAGACGTCTTATGTTTGAAAGAATAATGGCGGGTGTAATTATAAAAAAAAAAAAAAAGATTGTAATGTGCTGAGCTCTGATACAACTTCAGTCAAGCACCCCCCCCCCCATTGGAAAAAATGCATGTACAAAAAATAATTCAAAACATCCATCAAAATTTCCAATGCTATATGCGCCATGACCCCCCCCCCCCTTTTTAATGCTTATTATTACTAGGCTGATGGCTGATCTTGTGCGCTTGAGTCAGCAAAATTATCAGTGTTGTGTCTACAGAGGGGGGGGGGGACAAGTTCTTTTTATTTCCTTTGAGCAAACAATAGCTCTAATAATTGCCTACATGCTAATTATTGTTCGACTTTTCGTAAGATTTTTGAAAATTTCTTTAGCTTTTACGATTTTAATAGATAATCTTTTTTTTTTCAAGTTCTACTAATGAGTTTTAACTTTTTAGCAATTTATCAAAAAACTAGCAGTTTATTTTATCAAATTTCAGCCGTTTTTCCTGAAATTTGTGACAAATGGATTATTTCAAAACTAGCGATTTTTTTTTTTTTGCAATCCAACTTAAAATTTTTTTTCCAAAACTTTTGATGACTGGTTTGTTTGGATTTTAATATTGATAATGACTGGCTAATTCAGACTTTGATGATTATCACACTTTTTAAAAAGCATTTAGAAAGTAAGTAAAGGAGTATCCTCCACGCTTAATTTAGAGCTATCTGAGACAGAAACTATACAATCCTGAGTTTGGATGATAAAATTACTTGTTCTACTGAGTTAGGTTTTCTATATCCTTAATAGTTAATATACCTTTTGTCCCTCTTCCCCTAAGAGACAGGTCAAGCTTTTTAGAAAACATTTTGCTTTGCTCTTTTTTAATCACTTGCAATGTTTTTGTCTATATATTCCTTTAAAGAATTGCCCTTCATGCTAAAAGTTACTTTAGACACCAATGCCTTTACATTCCTATTTAATGAATAGTGCTTTTTCTTATCGGAAAAGGGCATTCTGCCTTTTTCAGAACTCTCCTGAACTTCTTAGAAAAAATTCATGATTGCTCGCTTCATGATTTTGACAGGTATGCTTTCATCATTTAGAATCATTCCAAATAAACCGGTAGGGCACTGCCCCCCCCCCTCTTGCCCCCATAAATCCGCCCATGTATTGTCTGAAATTTTTTCGTGCGACCTACGAAGCATCAAGTCTCTTCTGACTTTCGCGAAATAGGGGGAAATGCAACGAGGAAGTTGCAAGCGAACAAAAGCTGAAGGCATCGGGAAGTGCGCATCCTAAACCTTTCTCCCCTTTTTCAGATAGAAGCGTTCGTGGCTGCCAGGCGCACAAAACGCAAACAGACAGTAGTTGCTGCATTTTCCCTGCTCTCTATTTGAAGAGTTATCCACAGTTCTGGAAAGGGGAGAGACGAAGGATACTGGGACAACACTAGTGTTCCCGCTAGGCCGTTTTTGAAGGGCGCAGCGCCCTGCCCTAGTTTCAATCCTCAAACTGCGCCCTGCCCTTTCAAAAATAACAAAATTGCGCCCAGTATGTAAAACAAGATGTCTCAAGCATCTTATAGTCGATCGCAATATCGAGGCAATTTCTTTTGACTACAGGGATCCTTGAAAAAAACGTGCATGCATTGTCTTTGTCCCCAGAATTGCACCCTGAAAATGGCTCATGAAGAAAAGGCAATCAGACCCCCCAGACAAAGAGAATGAATAAGGTTCTAAGAATTGAAAGTGTTATCAGTAAAAGAGCATGTTTTCCCTTTTCTTTCCAAAGTAGAAAAAGATCCTGTCATCCATGAGGGGGCAAGGGGAGCCAGAGAAATCAGTTTCATTCCTCCCCATTTAAGCCCTATAGGGAAGTTTTCGATTTTTCAATTTTATTTTTATATGATAGAGCAACACACATGAACATCAACGGCGAAAAAATTTTCGCACTGCGACAAGTAGTTTTTTTAAAAATAATTTTTAAATTTCAAGCGGCTGTGACGTCACAGGGCTTTTGTTGGCGCTTTTGAACTTTCTACTAAGGCGAAGAAAGAGCGAGAAGCTTAGATGCGAGGAGCTCGAGAAACCGGTTTCTCCGGCTTCCGCACTGTTATTCGCTCTGCGCTGCCGTAATTTTTTTTCCTCGCCAAGTGATGCGTTCTAAAAATTTGAATACGGATTTCGCCAAAAAATATCAAAACAATCACCCCTAGCAGGGTATTGGATTGCTCTTTGATAAATCCAGTTTTAAATAGTGAATTAGTAGACTTTAGAGTATTGATTACGGAAGGAGAAAATCCCGCAATGAAACGATAATATAGCAAAAATCCAATTTTTATGGATGAAAGGCTGAAAGTTACAGCCGTCTGACGTCACGGGTTTCGGTTTCAAGGCGCGCTTCTTTTGCGCGTGGGTTTTTAAAAAAATCATTAAGAATCAACCGTTGTGTTTTAAAATTCGGCAATGGTGAATTTTTGTGTTTTGTAAGCCTCTTAACAATATCTAGTCGTTAAAAAAGGGATATTCAATAGGTCACAACTACCCTATTCTTCATCTTCTGAGAATTTAGAGAGGGAGGGTGGTGAATACTTCCCAGTATTTTACATGTAGGGCAGGGGTGTCTGTTCCAGGAAAACTATAGAAGGAGTACTTATTTCCCAGAAAACTCAAATTATCCATGACTTACATAAAAAAATGGCGACCGACACGTGCGCCGAAAAGTATGCGATCTTGTAGATGCCTTCTGCAAAAAGGAAATTCAAAGAGCATAGAAATAAAGAATTAAGATAGAATTAAGATTCAAGCAAAGGCAAGCTTTATTTGAATATTAATCCTTCCTTTTTAGTACTTATCATTGAAAAAAGTTTGAACGTCATGAGTCATAACCAAAATCTTAAAACGTCTTAAAACTCAAAGCCATTCTGCTGCATAACAAGTAAATGCTTGTCTTTTGGCACTTTTTGGAACATGTGAAAAAAATATGAGACTTTTTCATTCTAAATAAAATGAATAATAAAATTAGCAGATTCGATCTTGAAATGGTTAAACTTCAAAAAAAATAAGGAGTGCCTGTCAATCAGCTATTTTCCTGGACTTGGTAAAAAAAATTCATTTTCAAGTGTTAAAAATTTTTTTGAAAGTTAATATAGTTCTTGATGTCCATAGGTATTCATTGAATTGTGATTTTCTTTTTTAACTGTCCAGCAATACAATTTTCTATTTTTTTTACATGTTTCGATATGCTTAATACACATGCATTGCAAAAAAAAAAGAAAAAAAAAAAAGCCTGCCGTGTTTGAGATTTCAATCCTTTTGCATCTTGTAAATATTTTAATATTTGTAACAATCAGAAGGTTTTTAGACACTTGCTACTTCATATTACCTTGTTTTGTGTTTTATTTTAATCAATTACTTTATTTTTTAAACCATGTCAACAATGAACTCTATTTCGCGGAAAATTGCCTCTCGGGTTTGAAATTTCAATCTTTTTGCATCTTTTAAATTCTTTAATGTATTTGATTATCGGAAGTTTTTTTTTACATATACTACTCAAGATAAGGTTATTTTATGTTTTATTTTCAAAAAATCATAAAATAAATTTTATGAAACAAGACAACATTAAAGACATGTTTCGCAACTAATTACTTCTAGTGTTTGAGATTTCAATACTTTGCATCTTGTAAATGTTTGAAATTTCTTAACAATTAGAAGTTATTTCAATATGTGCTACATTTAATTGGGTTGTTTATTTCTCATTTTAATTATTATCTTGTTCCAAAACTTGCCTATGAATTATTTTAAGTTAGATAGTCATTATTTGCTTATTGGTTATCACTGATTTTGTGCAAAAATATTAAAATTAAACAAATGAGCATATAATATTTTAATTTAATGTTTGTTTTAAATGTTATTATTTTTTAAATATTTAATTGATATTCATCATTTTCTCTATCGTCTAAAATACTTAATGGCATAATTTATATTACTAGAAGAAATAATTTTTAAGAACTAATGAAAAGTTTGTCTTTCGAATATTAAATTCTCCCTCAATATGTTGATCTATGCATTTGTACCCTAAATTTCCTATATTTTTGCCACATGCATTTTCAATTTCTTATCAGAATATTTTTAATTGCAGTAAATATGGCTCGAAGAATCTGAACTTGCAGCTAAAGGGCTATTTATCCAATTTTTTGGAGGGGCACAGGCACATTCCTGGAGGGAGGGGGGTTCAATGATACTGTTCAACAATATTTGAAGGGGTGTGCCCCAGCTCTGGGAGCGGGTGACACAGCCTTGAAGTAGTGCCCCTTTCGCAATAAATAGTGCCCCTTTCAGACACCAGCACTCTGCCCTTTTTTTTCTCTAGAGTGAACACTGGACAACACTATGAAAGCCCCCCCCCCCCCCCCAGAACTCCCAGAATTAAATGAAAAGAAAATACATAGAAACATGAAGATACAAGAAAATACAAAGAATACAAGAAAATATTACAAGAAAATACAACCCAGCACTTCTGGCTACCAGAAATTTTTGCTGGCTACTAGTTTTTTTCAAAAAACTGGAGCCCTGGTAATAACCAACATTGCCTGATATTTATACTTTTACTCTTAAATATCTTCAATTATCTCTTCTTTTTTTACTATATATAAATCTTGTGTGCAGGTTAGGTCATGCTTCCAAGACAAAAAATATTTAAGCTCTACCCCCTCCCTACTTATGCAAGCTCCAAAATAATAATAATAATAATACTAAATATATATTGTTGGTTTTACTGTATCAAAACTGGCAGTTTGTGGTTATTTTATTTAGCAAGAAGATCATAGTTTTAAGTATAGTATTCAGCAGAAATGGAAATGGGGACACTTTCTGAAATTTCAGTTCTAAAGACCTAATTTTAGATGATCTTTGGTGATATTAAGATGAGATGTGGACATCCTTAATCACATTAGGCCTGGGGTCTCCAGACTATGGCTTGAGGGCTAAAAGTGGCCTGCGGATGTGGGTCAGATTTTAGATGCATAAATCAGCCAAGTCATAATTACTAGGTATGTGTGTTATTGTGAGAATTTGATTTTTTATTTTGTGAGTTCCCAATTGCATGCATATATTGGGATTACTGAATTTGACAGTAAAATATAATTGATTTAAGATTATTTTCTTATTTGGACTACACAAAGCTTAAGTTTCAAATCATTTTTCTTTTTGATTTTGTACTGGTTACAAAATTCTTTTTATTTTGATCATTGTGTAGCAATCATATAAGTATAACATGATATTATACAATAAGAAATAATCATGTTAACAATCATACTTTATCCAAAATTTGATTAGGAATAGATCTGAAACTTGGTATAAGGCAGTGGTGCTCAGCCTATGGCCTGCAAAGCTGATTCGTGTGGGTTTTTCCTTGTTTAATGTTACATATCAGAAAATATAAGAAGCAACAATGTCTAATTTGAAGCCAAATATTCAGAAATTGTTTCTAAAAACATGCATCAAGTAATTATAATAACAATCATTAGTTTGTAAGTTTTTTTCCTGTTTAATATTTTCCCACATTAGTTAGAAAATAATAAAATATTTTAAGTTTTTTTATGTGTTTTGGCTTGCAAGAATGCTTTTAACATTAAGAAAAAGGTTGTGCATCACTGATATAAGGGGAATAAAAATATTAAAAAATACATTTTACATCATTTGTTTTTCTTTCTTTTTTGTACTTTTCTCTCAAGTTGACTAAAACAGCTATGGGAAGAAGGGAATGAGATGGGATACACATATACACAAAAGGATACAAAATGTATGTGATGAAGAAGGCAGATAAGACTGTATAGTAATAGCGTTCTTTATAGCGAGCCAAAACTTTGCCCAAATTTTTAGCATCTTCTATGTCTGTAGGAAGTTTAATATAATGAACTTCATCCCTAGATTTAAGAAATAAAAATTAAATTTAAAATATAGAGTAAGCAATACGCAATTTTAAAAATCTTAACACAAAACATATGAAGTGTGAATTTTTAAAAACTTTTATTAATAAAACAATAAACAAAATTCAAAACTTACTCTTCCAAGTCTGGGAAATAGGTATAAAGGTAAAATAAACTAGCAATTGAAAGTAAAAAGATTCCCACTAAAAGAAGTATAGCTTTTTTTGTGCTCTGGGGCGCTCTTTTTGATACACCTGAAATGAAAAAAGAAAGGAATGCTTAACATAATTACATTTCAAATTTTACAAAAGAACACACAATAAAAGTTAAAACAAAAGCTATTTTTTTCATAACTAAGAACATTAGTAGAATTATAGCAGCAAAAGTACTTTTAGTTCCTGTAATTTTAAATATTCCCTACAACATTTTTTGAACTACTTCATTTTTTAATTACTTCCTCACAAAATAGAATTTCACCAAAATTTAGTTTTCGACACTTTTGGACCAGGGTTTTTTCTGTGGTATCCAAAACTTTGCAATCCCTGCTAGAAACCTTATCAGGTGATATCTGAAGAAATAAATATTTTTATTAAATTCTATCATGCCTAATGAGCTGTTCCCTGGACAGGCTGGTTAAGGAAATTGAGGGAAAATGTTGATTTGAGGAATGAGCTGGAAATAGTTAGGCAACTGGATTCACAGAATTTTAAAATGCAATGTACGTTAGTGCACTTGGGATTTTGAAAAAATAATTTTTTTATTTCAAATGTACGTGCAATATTTTAATATAACAAGCTTTCTTAAAATTCGAGGTCAAAACAAAAGGGTATTTTCTTCGTTTATTTTAAAGATTGAAATGCTGATAATTTAGGATCAATTGGGGAAATTTCAATTTCAAAAACTTAAAAAAAATATAAACATCATGAAATTCTAAGGCAGCTTACTGGAATTTAAGTCCTCTCCTTTAACACTGTTTATGCTGTTTGATCTTTCAAAAGACATTTTCTTGGCGA
>JAXGGA010010529.1:0-46431 GCA_038373865.1 Uloborus plumipes | reverse complement strand
AAATTGTTCCACTAGGAAAAGTATGAATTATTCTGTAATCATGAATAAGTGAGATAAAAGAGAACCGCAGAGCGCTGCTCTCCTGGCAGAATGCTCTTATTTAAATACATTAATGCCAGCGTCCCTTTTTAGGAACGGTCCAAAAAAGGGTCTGAACTTCCCCAAAATGAACACTTCAACCAAATAGTAGTGTTCAATGAGTACCTTGGTATTGTTTCAATTCGTTATTAACAGATTGCTATAAAAATTGACTCATTCATGAAGATCGTTAAGAGAGGTTGGCTTTGCATGTCCCGCACGTGACGCACGCAAATAAATTAAATTTTAACTCACAGAAATATTCTATAAAAATATAACTATGCCAGTAGTATCTTCGCATTAAAGGTAAGGATTAAAAACTGTTTGCTCCTTTCAAGTGAAAATATCGGGATTTGTAGCAAAATTTGGTGAATTATTGAGTCTGATTTGTGTCCCGTACGTGACGGTGGAATGGCCCGGGGAAGAAATCCATGCCGTCGCCTCGCGAGGGAACGCCTGGGATGTTGGCTTCTCCCCAGTAAGAGGGTTATGGTTGAAAAAGTACATTTACAGCGCGAGAAGAAGTCCTCTTGACCAGGGCTGCGGAGTCGGAGGAAAAATGGTCGACTCCGACTCCGACTCCGACTCCGGGATTTTAAAACTTTCGACTCCGACTCCGACTCCGACTCCCGACTCCTGTTTTTTTTTAATTATTTTTTTACCCAAATATGAAGATGGAAAAACCCTAAACAAAAGTTGAAATATTAAGTCCATTTTAAAAAGTTTCATTTTTATTCATGGTCGCAGCCAGGACTCACTTTAGGGGGGGTGGGGGATAGCAAGCTGGGGCATCCCAGTTGGAGGTCATGAGAGGTCATTGTGACCTCCCAAAAAGTTCAATTTTCTCAAGAATTCTCGCAGGTAATTTCACCACATTTATCTCAATTCTCGGAGGTCACTGTGACCTCCCAAAAAGTTCATTTTCTCCAGAGCAATAGACAAGTGCCGCTCTTGTCATTTGACTCCGTACAAAACTAATCCTTTTCTTGTTTAATGGCCAGACTTTATTTTAACACATTGCATTTTTGCTGCAAAGACCCGTCATTTGAAGCCCTTTTTAATGATCCTAGATGCTTAGGATTTCGATATTGGACGCTGAAAATTTGTATCTGTTAGTTTCAAAGATATGTTTTCACCTCCATAAAATTTCATCCAAATCGGAGGTGGTCGGAGTCGGAGTCGGAGTCGACATGTTTTTCAGCGACTCCGACTCCGACTCCTTTGGTCCAAAATCAGTCCGACTCCGACTCTTCGACTCCGACTCCGACTCCGACTCCGCAGCCCTGCTCTTGACACATTTATGCCCAAGTTTTTTTTTAACAATTTTTTTCAATTCTTACCTACTTAAACCTCTTACTTGGAATGGTTTACGTACATTTTAGGCTGGAAATAGTTCGCGGTTGACGTATTTATTAAGTTATTTAATGTCCTGTTTATGGGATATTTTGCAGATATGTGAGCAAAATACGACCTTACTTGACTTTACTTTTGCAAAGTGACATTACAGAAGGCATCTGTGATCAATTTTAAGCACACCATTTTAAAATAGTTTAATTTTATGAAAAATAAGTTCTCAAAAAAAAATTACTTTCTGCGGCTACCCATGCTGGATCGTTGATTGACTGATTTGTCTGAAAATAGTTGTCCATAAATAAACTCTGATGTCCAAATAGTGGCTCTAACTTGTTTTCTCAAGAAAAAAAACTGTTTAACTTGTAAAAAACAGCCTCTGCAAAATAACATACCCATTACAAGTTTTTGTATGCAGTAACTAACAATCGTTCCGTTTTTGGGCTACTGGGCATAAATGAGTTAATATGAGGAACGGAATTACAAGGTAAAATGAAGAGAAAGAAAACATCGGATTTCAATCTGTGTTTCTTTATCAGTGGTTTTAAGGTCTGTGAAGTACGTTTTAACGAGGTTCATCTGTACTATTGACGCATTTCATTATTTTAGTGTGTTCAAAATCAGGTTTTTTGTTTTTTTTTGCCCTTCCTTTCATACGTATAGGAAATCGTCGCCTATCTCTCCAGATTTACAAAAGGGGCAGCGGCCCCCTTCGCCTTTCCGACCACAGTTCTACACTGCAAAAAATAATTTTTTTTACAGTATAATACTACAGCATATAAATTTTACAGTAATTTTACAGTAATAAACTATAATTGCTGATTTGATAGTAGGGCAATTCCATCGTTACAGACGTAACAATCGCAGACTTTGAACACAAATAATTCTGGTTTGGGCTGATGAAAGTCTTCAATTTTTTTTCCTGTAGTGTAACTTGATGATGTTTATGCTACATTAAATTTGCGTGCATTTTGCTTAATTACAAAAAAATACAGAAATTAAAAACTGCCTGTTACAGACGTAATTCACAAAACAGCAAAAACTCGACTATGTCATACAACTTACAATATTCCTCTGAATTATACGGAAATTTTGAACTTTTTTTTTTTTTAATACGTGTTCTAGAGACTTCAAGCTTTCTAAAACCATAAAGATTGTGTGGATTTTGACTGCCAAATTTGTGAAAAAAATTCATAAACTTGTTACGGACGAAACAAAGTGGTGTTACAGACGTAACATCTCTGATTTGAAAGTAGAAAACAGTATTTTAAAGCAGAAATAAACAAAGATTTTGTTCTAAAACAATACAGTAGCATTAATTAGGGTGAGTTCTGCTAAGTGCGTCCACGGGGTAAGTGCGACCACTAGGAATTATATGAACACTGTCCTAAAATGGCTTCTGCAACACATCGACTATGTTAGATAACTGTCTAATGATAATTTCAATAGGTAGAATTCAGGCCTGGATTCAATAGACGAAACACAATCAGAGACAACTTAAATGCCTTCAAACAAACTCTAAAGTAAAGATTGAGAAGATTTTGTTTCAGTTTCTCTTGTAGTCATACCAAGCAATTGAAGTCAAGAAATGCAAGTTGTTTCTTTTGAGTAATAGCTACTAATAACATACATGGGCTATTTTGATCAAATAGTCTAACTAAAATGTGTTTATATGACGGTACGCACTTTCCCTTTCTTTAAAGTAAGGTGGGGGCAAGTGCGTACCATTATGATGGGGCAAGTGCGTACCACAATTATGAGGAATATGCGTACTATTATTCGGAGCAAGTGCGTACAATTATGATGAGGCAAGTGTGTACTATTACGCAGAAAATCCAACTCTCGTAATTCACCTTTAATTTTGCTTATATCTCTTTTATAAGCAGATTATAAATCCGACGTCATTTCCATAAAGTATTTATATTTACATTGAATGCGGCATAAGATTTCAATTTTATTCATTACCTCTGAAATATATTGGCTTTTAGATATCAGTTAGTAAATTTTTCGTTGAAAATAGCGATCATAAGCTATACTTAATTTAAACCAGAATAACAAATGAAGCAATGAAACTAAGTGAAACACTAAATAAGGAACTAACTGATTAAAAAAACGAAGGTGGAGTAATGAATAGATTATATTTAAGAAAATTAAGAAGACCTTGTGAAAAACTATTTCAATGTACAAGAAAAAAAAAGTACAAATATCATATCATGATCAATTTTTTTTTTTTTTGCTCTTTATTTTGTGTTTTTTCTTACTGCTGCTGATTCTAATAAGAAACATATTTTAAAACCGTATTTATTTTTAAAAAAAGAAAGAAAAAAAAACCAATTGTTCACTCAGGTCACCTAACGATCTACTATACAAATAGAACTGAAGAAAATCACAGGGGTACTCACTTACAACAACGCTATTGAAAGCACATGTCTCATCTTACATTTAAGAAGGGGTAAGTGCGAACCCTGGCTTAAACACAGACTGATTAATGTATTAAACCAAAGTAAACTATGTATATTATAAGTGATTATTACTAAATAAAAACAACTTACATTTGCTCACTTGGTCTTATTAAAAGGACAGAGGAAGAATCACAGACACAACACTATCAATCTTCAAATCACAGTTGTTCGTAAGACACGTGGGATATCACTGATTGCGTTTCATCCATGCAAGCAAGTGCTGATCTCTAGTATGAGGAATTATCCCAAGGCAACTACCTAACATATTTAATATGTGCCAGAAGTTTTTTCCTGCTCATATTCGCATAATTTAAGGTGGACGCACTTACCCCGCTAGGTAGGGAAAGTGCGTACCTTAGAATAGGTGTCATAAACCAGGTCACAAAACCTATGCTCATGGTTTATTTGACATATTATATGCTTGAAAATCTTAGTAAAGGATCTGGAAAGAAAACTAAAAAAAAATTGTGAGTGTACAAGATTTTTCAACAGAGCAGCATCCTTGAGAATATGAACTTTGAAAAAAAGGGTTTACGCACTCACCAGAACTCACCCTAACATATTATTTGAATATTTTAAATTATACTGTAACAGTTTTAGAAAATTTGGGTAAGTCTGGGGGAGTTCAGAGCATATGCCGGTATGTCAATATGTAACAATAAATTAATGCATCTTAAGACAATTATTTCCAAGAAAGATTGACACAAGAAAAGTTTAGAAGGGCCTTCACACAAATTTATTTATTTGTATTCTTAAAATTAATGCATAATGGGGCTGCTACATAAAAAAATCGGGAAAAGTAAATTCCTCCCTGGAATCAGTGATTGGTCTTAGGAGAACTTAAAAATTTGAAAATGTTGGATGATATAGCAGAGTACTAGTACCAAACTAAAATTTAACCTTCTTGGTGACAGTTGGTCAATTTTGATTTTTTTTTTTTTTTTTTTTTTTTTTTTTTTTTTTTTTTTTTTTTTTTTTTTGAATGAAAAAATGTGTCCTTTTTCGTCCGACGTTTTCGAAATTCGAACGGCATTTTCGCAAATAAATTTCAATTACATGCCGACATAATTAAAAATTTCAAAATCAGAATACCAGAAACTTTAGTACTCGTACCATATTATGCTATATACATGTATTGCTCATCCTGTGCTTTTTACCTATTTAATTGGAAATTTACTTTTGCTACGGACGTAACATAGAGCCATTTGTTATGTCCGAAATGTTACGTCTGTAACAGCATTAATTTAAAAACTAAATCAGTTGCAATATTTTTAACTATGGTGGGCAATTACTCTAAGAATTTGCCAAAAGGACCATTAAGGGTTTTTTTTTAACTTTGATTTTTTAGGACGTAATGACAACTTTTGCTTCTTTTTTGTTACAGACGTAACATCAAACTTCTTTTTTTTCAAACTTCAATTACACCATTTAGATCAATTCAAAAGAAATTAATGAATGCATATTATTATAGTACCGTCTTAGTAGTTAAAATTGTGCCACAAGTAGTTATTTTTGTTTTTATTTTTCGATGAGAAATATGCATTTGAAAATGTGTTCTTTTTTCTGATTTTTACAAGTTCGTGAATATCGTACTTCCAACTAAGAAAACAAGTATTATTCTAACTCTCACCAAAAAACAATGCAGGATTCTTAAAATATACATCTTAAGCTTTAAAATGATGCATAACATATCTACATAACTTCAATATGAATTTTTGAACAATTGGTTTCACTTTTCATGGAATGGCCCAGTAGTAAACTGTACAATTACTAGTTTACAGTTTATTACTGTGCAATTTACAGTTTTAACCTGGAACCTCTGCTGTCAGTTATTATACTGTTGTTTTTACAGTTTTATACGGCTAATTTCATGGTAACAAACCGTAAAAATTGCTAATTTTACAGTAATAAACTGTAAAATACCCAAGTAGCACACTTCGTTTTTTAAAGGTTGTAAAATGGTTATTAACGTTATAACAACCGCTTAAAAACGTTTATAAAACATTTAAAGGTCAATTTGTGCTACCTGGGGCAGCTAGTTTTACAGTTTATTACTCTGCTGTTACAGTTGTAAACTGGAACCTCTGCTATCAGTACTGTAAAAACAACAGTTTATTTTTTGTAATGTAGTTGAAAATAAAAACTAGGAAAAAAGATTTTACTTGTACTTTGAGAACAACTACATGGATTTCACAGGAATTATATTCAAAAAAACGAGAAACAATAAAGCGTCCAACATAACGATACCATTTTATTTTTTCTTTTCTTGTTTGTTTTCATCCACCGAAAAGTATTAGTGTGGCAATAAAAAAAAAGAGGGAAATTCCGTTTCAAAGTTACCCTGAATGTATGTTTGTTGATGAACTAAATTTTATTTCTAACTAGATTCATATCCCGGCTTTTGCATGGGATCTACCTTGAGAATAAAAGTTGTGTCAAATTTCAAATAGCACGTGTCTAAAAGTCAGGGATGCCCATCCCCCCCCCCCCAAGCTCAATGGCGCATATCCCCCCCCCCCCCCCCAATTTTTCACAACCCTCTTGTGCTTTTATTTTTATTTTTACCTCTCTTTTTTATTTTAATTATTTTTTTTAATATTATTTTTTTAAATATTTATTTATTCCATTAAATATTATTTATTTATTTTTTTATTTATTATGAACTTTCTTAAAGTACTAATTATGCGTAGAACAGAATCGCTTTTTTTTCTCTTCCAGATATTCCAAGCACACTTGCACACAAAATAAATAAATAAATAATAATAATAAAGAAATAAACGAACTAATTTAAATTAAAAATATTAATTGATGAATAATTTTTATTGAAAAATCAGTAAATAATTTAAATAAATAAGTAAATAAATTAATTTTTTTTACCCCCCCCCCTCCAAATTTTGATGGTGCAACTTGCGCCATAATCCCCCCCCCCCTGTGGGCACCCCTGCTAAAAGTCCCGATTAGATTACTGGCACGCAGCACAAAAAAATGAATCAATCGCCAAAAACTTTTAGATCTCCCCGTTACAAGAAAAACCTAAAAGCCAAATCAAGAACTTAATTTGTTTATATTCAAGAAAAAAAATGACAACATATTTTTTTTCGTCAATGATTTCTTTCACGCTAATTAATTTCTTTCACGCTCGTGTAGACGATATCAATAAATACAATTTAAAATTGATTTTTACTATCTTAAAAACGCCCGTATCTTTTCTCTGGGTGAAGTTAGCAAGAAGTTTTCAAAATCTTCGGAAAGAAATCCCCGTAAAAGGTATTTTCGCGAGCTTTCCAATGAGACCAAAATCGAGAAGATCCGAAAATTATTTTGGGTAGAAAAAGCCATTTTAATCCATTTTTGGGTCCTTAAATTGAAATTCGAACGGATCGGTACTTTTTTGGCTTTCAAAAACCCCTCTTAGACCCTTTCCGAGTGCTCAAGTACCTCCCTGCCAAATTTGGTCCAGATCCGACGTAAACTACGGATTTGTATATTGAACATACATACACACACACATACATATATTTTCTTCGTTTTATTTACATAGACTATTATCGTCAGCTTTTATCTGCGCTAAAGATAGCATTTTTTACCCCATAAGAATAAAAAAACATGAACGAAAAATATTGAGAAAGCTTTATCTCAAACAACGGCGTTGGGTAATATTTTAAAAATACATCAAATTTCATAGCATAATCTAAATTTCTCTTTGTAGGCACTCCACGGCCGCTATATTTACTGTACTATCGCTACTTCTAAGCTACTCAAATATACACAGACCCCAATCTCCAATCTTGTAAAAGTGCAAAGGAAACAAGATTAACGAAAACTTCATATCTTTCAAGATACAGCATAAATAAAACCTCTAGCATGTGGTGACATACACCAAAAAGGTGATATTTATCGAATATCAACTCAAATTAAATGTGTCCGGTGTTTGTTTTCCTTCTTTGATTGCGGAGATAAATAATGTCTCTTTTCCTAACTGGAGAAATCCAGTTAACGAAATAAAATGAGCTTCGAAGAGAGAGAGAGATTAGAATATCTCTCATTTCGAACTGCAGAGGAAGATTAGAATGTTTCGATCTGCAGTATCAGCTCAGATCGTGAAAATAACTTCCCGAAAATTAAAATGTGGTTTTTTTTTTTTTATCCTCCTTCTGTTATAATTTCAAAATTGTGCAGTAAATATAAAAGAAAGAAAACGGTGCTGTAAATGCCCCCTCTAATGCCATTTTCGTCATTTGGGGAATCAGGGAAAAGCTCAATGCCCCCTCCCCGCGCTTGGGAAATTAATGCATTCATCTACAGGTGGGCGTGTTTTTTTTTTTTTTTTTTTTTTTTGTGTGTGTTTTTACTTCTCTTTACAGAGTATTTCCCCTCCCCCCCCCGGAAAAATTTAACCTATTTATGCCCAAGTTTTTTAACTATTTTTTTCAATTTTTATTCGCTTAATACTTGGAATGGTTTACATACATATTAGGCTTAAAATATAGTTCGCCGTTGCCATATTTATTCAGTTATTTAACGTCCTGTTTATGGGATATTTTGCAGATATGTGAGCAAAATACGCCCTTACCTTACTTAACTTTACTTATGCAAAGTAACATTACAGGAGGCATCTGTGATCAATTTTAAGCAAATAATTTTTAAATAGTTATATTTTATGAAAAAAAAGTTCGCAAATAAACTTACTTTCTGTGGTTACCCATGCTGGAACGTTGCTTGACTGATTTGTCTGCAAATAGTTGTCAATAAATAAACTCTGATATACAAATAGTATCTCTAACTGGTTTTCTCAAGAAGGACTATTTAACTTGTGAAAAACAGCTTTAGTAAAATGCCCATTACAGGTTTTTGTATGCAGTAACTAACAAGCGTCCCGTTTTTAGGCTACTGGGCATAAATGGGTTAAAATAACAAGTCAGTAATCACACATGAGCTTAGAGGCTCATAGACAGCTCTAGGATATGTTAGTTAAATCTCGACAAACTTTTTCAAAAATTTCGTTCTGAAAAACTAAGAGGATGGACTATGAACGTAGAGAATTAACAATATTTTTATATTCCAGCTTAACCATATTCCCTCTCCTCCTCCCGTCACACATGACACTTTATTTTACAAGCATAGTTCTGTGAAAAATAAAGTTTTATTTCAATCAAAATAAGTATTATCACACATTGCTACCCCCTTCCTCCACCATTCTAAACGCCTCATATGTGTGAAAAAAAGAAGGTGTACGCACGAAAAGTTTAGAAACCCCTGCCCTAAGCCTTGTCCGGACAAAAAAAAAATCTTTACAATAAAATATGCTTTGATTACATTTTAAAGAAACGTTAGGTCAAAAGCCCACTGTGCTTAGACGGGACTTTCTCAACGCTTGGAGTTGTTCGAAGAACAAAAGCATGATTGTTTCTTCCGAAAAAGAACAAACGGCATTCGCCCCACTCTCCGCTTCGTCAATTTTCTTGCGCGAAGCCTTGAGTCAGCATTTTGCATTGTGGTAGCAGAGACCTTAAAAACCAATGACAGAGTCATTTTTCATCTTCTGCCATTGTGCTCAGGCCGAAAACGGCGCCAAGTGGTTTTAAATCCGAAAAGTAACCTACGGGGAAATTTCTCTAGGGAATTTTGATGAAATGGTAAAATTGATGCTTCGAAGGGCGGATGAATGTTTTTATTGCTTTCGAAGCAAAATTTGATAGCGTGTATCAGTTCCAATACTGTCCGCAGAACCTGATTATGGCACAGGTCAACTAGGCCTTGAACTGGGAACTCATCTTCCTAAGGGGGCCCCTAATTTTCTAAGAACTGATGCACAGCATTAAAGAATTATGTATTTTTAAGAAAAAAAAAATAATGATTCATAAATTGAAAAATAAAAACAATCTATTTTGATACTTTTAGCATTTTTCTTATTTAGTTCATTTTATGTAAGTCAAAAAAATTTCTTTCTTGAAAATTAACTATAAACTCTTGAACTAAAATGGATATAAAAAAGCATTATCAGGGCTAGATACAGGGACTGATTTACGGCCGGGGCCCACACGACAAAAGGGGGGGCACCAAAATTCTGATTTTTTTTAAATTGTTTTTCAGTAATAAAAACTTTTGGCACTTAATAATTAACTTTTTTGTATGAAAGCGATATTTACGTTTTCGTTTTTACCTTCATATTTTTTGTGTGGGGGGGGGGCACCATATTTATCAGTGCCCGGGGCACCCAGGTGTGTAAATCGGTCCCTGGCTAGATATAATGCAAACAGTGCAACTGCATAGAGCCTCACAGAGCAATATACATTATTATACAATCCCCAAATGAATGATCCCCAAAAAAGGCTTGTATCGCTACTGCGAAAAAGTTAAAAGATTTTTTCTTTTTTTTTGACTTAAAAAGGCAGAATATAGAAGACAGCCTCCCAAAGTATTGTTGGCCTTGGGCCTCACTTTTAGTTAGTCGAGCCTTAATTGTCCGACCTCGAAAGGCGTGCCTAGCACCGTTGAACGGTTCTACTTCAAAAAGGGGTGACAGCTTGATTAACCCTTCACTGCACGGTGTGCCAGATCTGGCACAAACCAAATAAACCCTCATATATTCCAATGACTTTTTAAATGCAGTTAAACTGAGTTTTACGCCCCTTCTGGAACATTGCTATAACAGTTTAGTGTGATGTTTATGCACTAGTTAGTTGCACTAGTCTAGGTATTACAGTTCTTGCTTTTTAAAGAAAGAGTGTCTGCATTTCCGTTAGAAGTGTGCTTAGTCATTATTTCCTTTGTTCTAAAAATATTTAAATACACTTAGTGGAAAGTTTGTTTATACCACTTATGGCACAAAACACATTGTAGATTATTACACTTATCGGTATACAAAGCATATGCTATGTGCTTTGTGCCATATATAGAACAAACAATTAAAACATCATTTTTGGTACACATTTTTAAGATTAATTTTTTTCTTTATTTTTCCTGAACTCAGGGCTATTTAAAAGGTAACAAATGATAATTTTCATTAAAATATGAAAAATCATGCAGTGAAGGGTTAAGAAAATGCATCATGGTAGCATTTCTGCTTCGTCCGATATTATTTTGTTTTATTAGAACTGATTAGGAAGGGAAATAAATTGAAAAAGAAAAAAACTTCAACGCAAACCGACACGTCAAATAAACGAACCCAATGAAAAACGAAGCAAAATCTCCTCCCATTCCTTATCACTCTCATCACCATAAACCTCTATTTCACAAAATCAGTAGAGACCTGAGGCATGCGTAAATGCATCCGAGGTCGTCGGAAAAAATACCAAACAGTACCTTTATTTACTTTTTATTTTTTAGCAATCGCGATTGCTTGTTGTTCTCACTCTGCCGTCTCTACCGCTCCTTTTTTAAAGATTGCACAAGTTCGGTAAGAGTGAAAAATTGCGGATAAGCGAGAAAATTTCAAGCTTGTATTCTAAAATTTCATGTTTTTATCTCAATTACGATTTTTTTATTGCCTTAAATTAAAAAATCTGCTTTGGACCCCACATTACTTCCCTTTACGTGTAAATTTCTTAGTAGTTGCCTTAAGTGTTAAAAAAAGTGCTTGGAGTGAGCAAGGTAACAATTCAAATATTTACTCCCCTAATCTGCCACGAAACAATGCAAAAAATGTTTTACAATGGCTAATTTTCTAAATATTTGCTGATTTTAATATCATTCAGTGAATTTTACGCAAAATGTCGCCAATAGCGCCAAGTTGAACCCAAATTCAAAAAATAATTTTTTCGCCAAATTTTTCGCCAACTTGGCGATATGTCACCAAGTTGGCGTCAAACAATTGGCGAACAAAAGCTTGTCGACATATGGCCAAGTGGTCGCGCCAATTCATATCACTTGAGTCTGCATTGAAATTAACACTGATTTACCCCCCCCCCCAAAAAAAGGGGGTAAAACACCCCCTTGGGAACAGTCAAATGCAACCACAAGAGGAGGTGCACAACTAGACCTTACTCAGAGCCTACATACCAAACTAGAAGGTTCTACGGCATATAGTTTTTTAGTTATGAGCTAATATTTAGAAAAGTGCCAATTTGAGTCCCAAGTGAATTTTCACTAGTATTTCAATAACTAGTTAAAAAAATAATTTTCCCCAGAAAGAAGATAAGTTCTTTCCTTTCATCTAATAACATCAGAAAAAAATTTTTTTTTCTTCAGAAAATATTGTTTTTATACATCAAAAATCAGATTCGAAACGTGTCCCATGTAGCAAAGCTTAGCATGCAAACAGGTCATGCGCACTTTCTAACTTTCCAAAAAAAACGCACTTGCACAAAAACGATTCTATTTTTACCCTTTGTTAATATTTTGCTTCATTTTTGTTTTAATCGATTCCTGATTTTCTAGCCGATGCGAAATAAGCGTGCCCCTAGTTCCGCCGTCAGGGCGGTAACAATAACTTCCGATCTATGTTTAGGCTCCCAAAATCATTTCCTGCACCTATACCACGTGATACTGAGTACCTGGTGGGATGTTTTATCGCATCGTAATTAAAAATTTGCATTTCTGCATCTAAAATTGTTGGTAAGATTTTTTAAAGTGATTTTATAAAATGTGTGTCATTTGAGTCATCAGATCGGTAACACGCTCTAAAATGCGCAGTTTTTATTATTTTAAAAGTTATTTTACATATAAGTATAGTCCTTTATTACAAGTGAAAAAACCACGTGTTTGATTTTGGTTTAGCGCGATCGACTCAGAAATAAAAAATAATCTTTGTCGGTTTGTCAGATCGGTAACACTCAGAGCGGTAACATTGAAAAACAGCGAATCTGTTACCGAACTAACTCTCACATTTCAGAATTATTAAAAAGCAAAAAACATAGGTTTTAGCCATATATTTTGAATATTTTTGTTCTTAAAAAATGAAAAGCAATAAGTTTTAGTACAATTGCTTCATTTGTGGTTTGTATAACCTGACAATAGAAGTAATAGAAGTTAGTAAAATAAGAAAAATTGACACTGCAGAAATTAAGTTAATTAATTATTACTATTTAATTAATTTATTTTTTTGTTGCTTCAATTTCTCATAACTTCGCTAAATAACTAGATAATAACTAGCATGCTAAATTTGAATTTCTGATCAAGAAATTAAATTTCCTGCAAGTAATTAAAGAAAAGCAAGCAGCCGAGTTGTGTGTTGAAAAAGTTGAAGTTGTTTGTTGTTTCAAAACAAAACAAATGTTTTATGAGCTTGGATTTCCTAATCTTTAATAATTTATTTTGTCTAAAAACCTTATCGCTCAGTTTTATTTCCAAGAAATGCTTTTTTATAATGAAATTTGATTTTTTAGCTAATATATATATTTTAATATAATTATTTTAATTCTATGTTAAAAATGCAAGGAAATGATATTTTTAGAGATGTTAACGAAGACTGAAAGCATAAACTCAAATATGTAGCTCATATTAACGTCAGATCTGTAACACTCGTAAGATCTGTAACGGCTTAAAAGTGAGTAAACTAAGGAGGGGGTAAATAACTTCCTTGACCTCCCCCCTTTTATTTTCTTGCATTTAGACCCAATTTAGACTTAGAATCCAATATTAATTTTTTTTCTGCAAAAAATTTTTTTTATCAGAAAACTCCAACTTCAAATTGGAACTTTTCTAAATATTGGCTCTTATGCGACACACATACATACGCACATACAGACGTTATGAGAAAACTCGTCGTAATTAACTCGGGAGTAGTTGAAAAGGATTTTTCGGCTGTTTTTAGGTTGGTAGGTACATATGCATGCGTGGGATGACAAGTCGAAAAAACTACTGAACATTCATTCGGGGTGGGCAAAATCGAAATTTAGACCCAAGTTTGAGTGGATTTTTTTCCGCGATCACAATACTTCCTTTATTACGTAAAAGGAAGTAAAAAGAATGAAGAAACATCTATAGGGCAATTCCACGTGACTCACGTTACAATTTGACGTGATTTTACAAAAGTAAATGTTATATATATTAAAGAAATACCATGCCTGATTTAAATTAAGCTGTTGACAGTCATCTGGCATGCACTGAGAACCTGTGGATGTCAGCATTTTAAATTTCAACAGAAATAGATGGTGTTTCAACCTTAATTTAACATCGTGACTCACGTTACAAAAAAAAGGAACTCAAGTTTTTTGGATAATTAAAAACCCAAGATTCCTGCTCTTTCAGAATAATAAAATTTAAAAACTGCTTTTCATGGCACAAAATATGTTTCTAAGTTATGATATATACGAAAATAAAGTTCATTCTGCAGTCACTAATTAAGTTATTCAATATTTTGAGTGTGACTCACGTTACATAGTTTCGTGACTCACGTTACATCTCCGTTTTAGTAGTTTACTTTACATCTTATTTTGAACATTTTGTGTAGAGATTTCACCTAAATTCAATTAAAATTAATGCTTAATGGCTTGTTTTCTTTAGTTGAACTGTTTTAAATACAGTAAAACCTCTCCAAGCGGTCACTTTTACAAAGCGGCCACCCCTCTTAACGGCCAATTTTTCGCAGCACGAATTTTTTGTCCCATAGACCTAGGGTTAAAATTTTCCTTAGCAGCTGCCATCTAACCCCTCTGAATGATCACAGTGTGGATTCATCAATTCAATTTTCCAAAACATATATTTGTCTTTTTTTATACTACTTCCCGTATTTTCTCTGTGGCTGCATTGTACTGATTTCAAATTCTCAATTCATACATCTGGAAACTTAAACAGAATACTACACACCATTACATTTCATCTGATACCAATCATCACATTTAATGTTGCATAATGGCTGTAAAATTAGTTGACTGCTGTCAGAAGTAGGCTCTTCAAAGTACTTACTTTTCTCATCCACTACTGATGAATAATTAATTTTTAAGCATCTCAAATAAGAGCAAGTGAGATGTTGACCGTGCTTTTTAAAATTTCTCTTATATTCCAATTTTATATGTATATATATTTTTTTCTCTCGCTCAAGCTAATTTTTTAAATAATTTTTATTTAGATTTTCTCGGGATAAACAATTTTTTCAGCATGAGTTCGGTGGACATTGAAATCTTCTTTTCAAATGTATATTACACTTACGGATGAGTATTGAGTAACTCACTTATGACTACAGTTTAACTGTGAGGTGAATTAACGGAATGTCTCCTTGTTTTGGCTAGTCTTCTTTAGTGTATTTACATATTTGTATACTTGTTGAAGCGATATTTAAGATGTTTGAATTTAGCCAAAATTTCCTTTGAAAGTTTCATATGTTTATTTTTCAGCTTGCTAGAGACAATATCCTTAGCTTTTCGACTTTTCTCGTTAGACATTCTTTCATCCAGAGACAATGTTTCTGTTTACATGCAATGTACTTCCCTTCTTGCTTCAATTTTTCTCGGCACCTTGTCTGTCATTCTGCTGTTACTCGTTAAATATTTTGAAAATTTCTTTTACTGGAATGAAAAACCTTTCTTAGATACGGAAGAAAAATATGTGCATGCATAAACACATGCTACACATTGGAAAACTGAGGGCTAAAACAGAGACCCAGTGCACTAATTGAAAGATTGTAAAACACTAAAAGAATTAAAATTACGCTATTTATATTTAATTTCATCAGTATTATTAATTATATATAGGTGTGTACAGGTGCTAACTCTCCCTTTAAACCCTAAAATACCATTGGGGCACATTAAATACTTTTAAGAAGTTAATATTAGCTTGTATTGGCTGTAACTCACTTTTCGCGTGACTCACGTTACAAAATAAACATCCTTATTTTTTGAATAAAAAAGCAAAAAACTCTAAATTGACCGATGATTTCTTTTTTGTAATATACATGAGTAGGAGAAACAGGAAAAAAAATTTCATTTATAAGCTATAAAATTTGGAAATATTAAAAACATTAAGTTTTCGTGACTCACGTTACACAAAATTCAATGGTTTAAAAACTACTTTAAAAAAACATTTTAAGAATAAATTTCAAAATTTACTATTAATAATTGTTTTCTTATCGAATAAATCTGCCAGGAAAAAATGCAATTAAACTGTGGAAACAGGCTAAACCAATAAAATATGATCGTTTAAAAATGTGTTTAGCAGAGAGAGATTTTTACAAGGTTGTTGAGCTCAATAGAACAAGTTCTCTTACAAAAAGAAAATGATTCACCTGAAGTTCCCTTGTTCTTATTTGTAAACTTCAATCAATATAGAGAACGTACAAAAAAGTTAAAACAATTTTTCAACGTTTTTTTTTCTACACAGAGTTCCCATGTTGCCTGGAATTGCCCTACATCGAAAGATTTTTTTTTTTTTTTTTTTCAGTTTTTTGTTTTATATTTTTGTGGTAAATTTAAAGTAGCGTGGACTTTGGGCGAGCTAGGGTGCACCTAACTCTATGAACGCCACTGTTTAAGTGATGTCCATAAATGATGTCAAACTTTGAGGGGAGGAGGGAGGGAGTGGAATTTCGAGTGGAAACAAATTTATTAGTCATTCTTCCTTTTTTTCTAGTCGCCAGTTATTTTGGATCAACCAAAAAAAAAAAAAAAAGCTAAACAGCAAAATGGTTTGTAAGTTGCTACTGAATCCCAAAGATTATCAGTTTAAATAAATATTAATGTAACAATAAAGTAAAATTGACTTTAATACTAAAATAAATCAAAAAACTAAAAATAAACTAAATTAAAAAATAAAAACTAACTGAATAAACTAAATTAAAAAACTAAAAATTTCCTAAATAAACTAAATTGAAAATAACTTTAATTGCATTAAAGCTAATAGACCTTGTTTGGAATGATATTTGTAGCACACTATGGGCCCCGCTCCACATTGACGTAAAGCAGAAAAATAACGCAGAAGCGTAAAATGGATTACATAGCCCCCCACCCCCCTTGCTCCTATGGAAAGTACCCGGATATTCGGTTTCTGTCTTCGGTTTAGGTCGCGTTTTACGCTGATGTGGAGCAGGGCCCTGTCACTTTTTCTTTTATTTTGTTCCCTCGTGGCTAATAACGACCACTAAATTTGATCTTTAGGGGGGGGGAGTGGGTAAGGTGTGACAGTAAAGAGGGGGTCAAAAGTGCTGAAAAAGTGATGAGAAATCCTTACCCCCTCCCCTTTTTTTCTGCTAGCATTTCATTAGGTGAAATATCAATTTCATTTATTTACCAACTTCAACCAAGGAGGAGGTTATACAATTCGTCGGAGATTTTTTTTTTTTTTTTTTTTGTATGTTATCACGGGACGCGGGAGCGTCCCGCCCCGCCAAGAAAACCAAATACAAGCCACCAAGAAATTTCCGTCGCCAATAAAAATGTAAAAGAGCGACTAGGACTGTTTACGCGAGTAACCAAACTGGGGTTTTCACCCCTCTGTATCTCAGCCCCATAAAGATCCTTAGAGTTCATTTTTGGTATACTCAATCTCCAGCGGCCCCTAACGGCACATACTAAAGCAAAACATCCAGGACCCTCAGGGGGAGGGGTGATATATGTTATAAAATCGCTATTTTTCGCACTTTTTAAAAATTGTTTGACAGGGGTCCAGACTAAACGGTAACTCGGATTGAGCTCTGCTTTTGCACCCACATTTATTTTGTCCCAAAGCTCGGCATAGGGGTTTTTCGACCCCCCACCCCTCCCCCTCGTTTTTATTTTCCGTATCTTTTCTCCCCGGGGGTCTTTAGTGTTGATTTTTGGTATGAATATTCTCGATGAGACATTGAGGACATTTTCCCAAAATTTACCCCCCGGGGTCATCGCACCCCGGAGTTATTAATGCTTAAAATTGGTCCGATTTCTATCTACTAGCTCTGTTCAACATCTGAGCATTTATGTTGTCATTGTTGGGCCACGAGGAAAGAAAATTCAATGATTTATAATTTCATCTGTTGCCAGTTTCTATTTGTTAACAAATAAAATATTTGTAATTGATTTTATTGCATAAGGCTTTTAAAAGGGATCTTCAATTTAGTTTATTTTAATATGAGATCGGCAGTAAGGGTTGGGGTTTTTTTTTAAACTTTTAATTTAATCGTAGTATTGTTAGCAACTAGCTTTGTTTTGCGTCGGTTCGGGTGGTACATTGTGATTGGTTTCAAATTTATCCTAGACTGAAGAAGATCCTTGAACTTTTGCACCAAATGCATGCCGCCAAGAAAACCACAGATGTCGGACCGCCAAGAAAAATGTTGAAGGGAAAAAAAACATGCAAAGTAAATTTTGAAGAGAAAAAAAAAAAAAAACAGGCAAAGAAATAACATTAATGCAAAAACATGTGATATCTCCCCAAAAACAACAGTGTTGTAAAAATATCCCCCGCCAAGAAAACCTTAAATACTCAGCCTTAAAAAGTTATGATATCGAGTTTTCCCGCCAAGTTTGTGCCAAACTACAACTAACCTGTATGTATAGTTCTTTTAAATTGTTTTTAGTCCTGCCAGGCGGGAAGCTTTGTCTTGTGAGTTGGTTGCTTAATGAGTAAAAACTTCCCGATATCATAACTTTTTAAGGCTGAGTATTTAAGGTTTTCTTGGCGGGGGATATTTTTACAACACTGTTGTTTTTGGGGAGATAAGATTACTCGAAGACGCCTGAACCGATTTCAAAAATTATTTTTTTGCTTGAAAAAGTTTTCTCTCCAATTGGTCCCCTCCTCTCGTGGTCCTGGTTTGACAACGGGAACCTGCAGAAATCGAGCGAAATAGAAATCGTGATCACAGTAATCGTAATAATGACAATTTTGAATGCAAGGCTTCTCTGGATTACATAATGAAATTCATTTCTGTGATCTTTTTGAAATTTATATCTATCTTCTTGTATTAAAAACTGAGTATCTTTCTATCTGCGTCCTGCATCTTTCTCCTGAACGTCGATAAACTGAAAGTTGAACCAGGTACCCACAGATTCGTCATGTTTCAGGCTTCATTAGTTCTAATTTACATAAGGTTTGATAAAGGGATTCTGAAGAAATTGTGAAAAATCTTCAGATTTTTGCTCAAATTTAAAGCGCTTTTCCTAAATGATTAAATGTGAAATCCATTGTTATAAAACGTGGTGGATATGAAACAGTAATAATAGTAAGCAGAAGAATTTTGAATGAAGGCTTAACTGAATCAAACATGAAACGCATTAGCGGGACACGCATGTAGTTTTTTTATCGTGAGCAACTTATGATTTTTTGAAATATAAATTAGTTGCAAAGCCATCTACTTAAATTAAAAACTGAGTATCTATCTTTCTTTCTATCTATGTCCTGCTTCTTTTCCCTGAACACCAATGAACGGAAATTCGGACTAAGTACTTTGAAATATAAATTAGTTGAAAAGCCGTTAATATTTAAATGGCTTCGATTCAACAAGTACACAAATAAAAACCAGAGAATATCAAGGATTAGTTTTTAGTGTCAATCGTTTAAAATTTTAGACGCTTGATAGTTTCTTTCCTTTCCTCTTACATAGTACTTAAGAAAATCAGGTGAAATTTCGTAATGGAAACATTACCTTATTTCTGGAGTACATTTACACTAAAATGAATAAAAGAAAAATATTTTTGAGAAAAAAAACCGACTTCAGAACTTCACTCGGCAAGTGCTCTAAAAAGTAAAAAATAATTTCAAAAATTTCTTAAAAAAAAAAGTTGAGAAAATCTCAAGTTATTTGGAACACTTCTTAAACCTATTTTCGAAGAAAATCTACAGTCTGCCGATCTTAAGATTTTCTGTAGAATGCATGTAGAAAGTCTTCGGTTTTCATTCTCGAAATTTTTTTAGAAATTAGGCTTGAAGTGTTCCAAATAACTTAAGATTTTCTGCTGGTAGACGTTCCTGTAGTTTTTCTCAAAAATTATATTTTTCAGAAAATTTTAACTTAACTTTACAAATATAGGCTTAAAAGTCGTTCCAAATAATTTGAAATTTTCTCGAAAAGATTGTATTTCCGTAGATCTTCTTGACAATGTATTTAAGCTGGATTTTATTCCACTTGCAGATCATCAAAATAAGAGCTTAACAAGCAATTTTAATACATTTCAGTCTACAAACAATGAGATGCTATCATAACAAAAATAACTTACTATATATATAGTTCACTGAAAACCTGTTATGAAATGTAATACTTAAAGTTAGTTCAGATACTGAAGCATATTAAAGCATTTATGTATTAATCAAGAATAGAAACCTTAAAATGAGTTTTTTTTTTTTTTTTTTTTTAATTTAGACGAAATATGTTAGCCCTACCGATGTGAAACTACAACGTTTTTCAATCGTTCGGTGTTCAGTTATGAATACGATTATTTTTTAAATGTTCGCAGAAATTATAAATTTATGCATACATATAGAGTCAAATATTTCAAACATAAACTATATAATAAAAATCCCTCATAGTCCAAGAATAATTAGCTATTATTTTGAAAATTTTGTTAAAAGTATTTTGTTAATTATTTGAGAATTAGTATCATGCTTCCAAGTATCAGCAAGAGCATTTTAAAAAATCGGGGACAGGTGTTGTTTTTTCTAGTTCATATTCTTTTTCTTTCTCTCTTTTTTTTTCTCCCAATCTCCACTCTAAAAAAAGTTGTGTTTGCGAACTGCTGTAATTTTGTGATTTTTTTAAGAACATTTAAGTCCCCCCCCCCTCCCTTCATTTTTTGAAAAAAAGAAAAAGAAAAAACTCGACTCGGGGAAGGTTAAACACTCGCGAAAAAAAATTCTAACGGTTTAGCAGCCTTTTTTTTCCTTCTTAAAATACAAATAATAAAGGAATAATAAATATATGAATAAACTGTAGTGGGTCCTCAAGAACTGTAGCAGAAAATATTTAAAATTGAGGTTATAGTGGACTGGACACAAAAGAAAATAATTTAATTTCAATTATTGATCTATATGTCTAAAACTTTGTGTGCTTGCATATTTACACATCTAAAGGCATAAAAAAATTAGTGCAAAAACAATGAATACTTTGTGCAATGAGTTACCGCCCGTAAGCCAGGGCTGAGGCAGAACTGTAGCAAATGCACCCACAGCTCGATCATATAGCATCCTAAGACTGCAGTTTCGCCCCTTATTATGGGCTCCAAGTTAGGAATAGCCAATGATCGAGCCGGAGGCAAAAATCCTCTTATTGTAGCTAAGATAGCCAACAAACTGGTAGATAAAATGAATTTATCTTACCAGCGAGTGTCCGCAAACTATGGTGCGGCTCAACTCGAAATTTGAAGGCTAAAGCTGGGTAATGTGCAATGAGTTACCGCCCGTAAGCCAGGGCTGAGGCAGAACTGTAGCAAATGCACCCACAGCTCGATCATATAGCATCCTAAGACTGCAGTTTCGCCCTTATTATGGAGCCCATAATAAGGGCGAAACTGCAGTCTTAGGATGCTATATGATCGAGCTGTGGGTGCATTTGCTACAATGAATACTTTTTTTGAAATTTAAAATGAAAAAGAAAAAAAAAAAAAAAAAACAAAAAAAAAACGAAAATTCCCAAATTTCAAATTGCTCCATGCATCACAATACTTATTGAATGATAACTAAACTTTAGAAATACATCAAGATACTGTCTAGTAAAATTTTATGGATGAATTTATGTCATTACAGTTCTGCAAAATTAGAAATTCGACTTTTTTATTGTTAAAGTTGCCTTATTAACTGAAAAATTCACATAAATTTTCATTTTCAGCCATATTTTATAAACTATCTCATAAAACATTACACGCAATGAATAAATTTATGCAGTCATGCCTAATGATTCGAAATTAAGTAGAAATTCAAAGTTTGAAAAAAAAATTGTGACTTATGGAGCAATTTGAAATTTTGTTAAAATTTTTTTTTTTTAATTTCAAAAAAAGTATTTCTTGTTTCTGCACTAATTTCTTTTTATGCTTTTTGATGTAGTAAATATACAAGCACACAAAGTTTTAGATATATAGATCAATACTTGAAAAAAAAATTATGTCCACTGTAGCCTTAAGAATAAGATAATTGAACATTGAAATAATTATACATGAATAATAAACATTGTTGACCTCAGTTTTGGCCCCTCAGTTTTAACAATTTTGCCGCATGGTAATTCATACACATACATAAAAATTACTTCATATTTTGTTGAAGACAAATCATTCCCCCAAGAAACAAATTGGCCGCAAAGCAAAACATATTGGATACAATTAGAAAATATATCTCTCATAATATTTATATATTATAAGTTAATAATTTTAGGAAACACATGTCAATAAAAATAATTTTTTTGTGATAAATGATTAAAAGTAAAATAATGAAAAGATAAAATAAAGTTGCAACAAGAACTATAAGTAAATTTAAAAAATAAAATAAAATAACCTAAATCCAACTCGGCTGACTTGTCCACAGAGAGACGCCGGGATTTTTCTTAGTTATCTAGTTAAATGAAAATACATAAAATATTTTAAATGAAACTGACCTTGATTGCGCATTCTTGTTGGAAACTGTTGTTTAAAAAAATAGTAGATGCTGAAAAGATCAACGAAAGATGTCATCTCACACGCGAGCGTGTATAAGTCGACAACCACAGACAAAAGAGGGATATCTTTGCGACAACCCCCCCACCAGTGCGCCATTCCTCATATTGTTCGAATACTGGTTTATCTGTCTCCCCCTGACCTTTTTTGACCTCTGTAAATGAAGAAGGGACCGCATTGGCTTCAGCCCTCTACCTCCGGAAATCATATTTGAACGAGAGAGTTGATTGAAAAAATTTCGCCTTTTGAACAAACACATGCGTATTATCTTTTTGTTAAAAATTACTATACATTTTACACGGATGTACAATGTGCAGGATTAAGAAGTTTATGAACAAAACATTTTCCATGAATGTCCATTTAAACACACCCAAAAAAAAAGAAGAAAGAAAGAAAAAAGAAACTTTGCAAATCAACAAAAATTACGTCTCAAACTGCTTTACATACCTTTTTTAACAATCTATTATGTTTTAAATTAAAATCGTGACTTCCTTTATAAACATAATGTAAAAATCCGTACTCGTGTTTTATAATTTTAATTTAAATAATACAAATTTAAAAAATAATATAATTTATAAATAAATGAATTTTAATGTATATCGCATAAAGAAATAAGAATTTGTAAATTTCTAGTTTCAATCATCAAAAGTTATCGGATTTGCATTGCACTGTCAAAGATTTTCAAGTCAAAAAATAAAAACAGCTATTAGCCAAATTTATTTTTTAACATTGACAAATTGCATTCAACGTAAACTTTTGTTATTAGCACACATTTAAAATAACAAGTTTCTTCTAGTCAAGCATGTTTGAATTTTTCTCCAGTTACAATGCTCGAAAATAAGGGAAACATTTTACAAACAAAATGCTGTTCAGAAAATAAAGAACTGATAATGCTCAGATAAATCCAAAAAAATTTTTGAAAACGATCTAAGAATCGTGAAAAGTGCCTTTTAAAGGAAAATTCGCTGATAATGCAAAAACATGCAATTATCATCAACAACCTAGCCCCCCGATAATTCGTTTTAAATACAGATGGATTGTAACACCACCACAGCTAAAACTTACCGACCGGTTTCTCGGGAAAATTTTCAGACAAGTAAACTTCTTCGAAACGGCGTGAAAATTTTCTCAAAAACGTCAGCAGATATTTTTCGCGTAAAATCATTTTTTCGAAAAATCTTGAGGTATCTGTAGAATGTCTCAAAAAAGAGGCATTTTCTCAAAAAAATCTTATGATTATTTTTAGTGGGGTTTGAACACCATCGATACTACATTTAAACATAGGTTTTGAAGTCTGTGCAAAAACTGTAGGTAAAATGATGTTTAATTACATGTTGCCAACCTCTTTCAGAGAAACCATTGAAAATTAAGAGCTGAATATTTGTACCATTACATAAATATATGGTTGTCAATGAACCGTATACTAATGCGATTAAAGAACCTGGATTCATTAAAATTTATATTTATAGTTGAATTATAGTTTCATACGATTCTATTTGGTGTTTTTGCGCCGACTTCAAAACCTATGTTTAAATGTAGTATCGATCGTGTTCAAAGAATAAAATTATTTTTTACTCTTTAGAGCACTTGCCGAGTGAAGTTCTGAAGTCGGTTCAATGTTTTTTTCAAAAATATTTTTATTTAAGTTCTGTTCGACGGGAAAAATCTATAAAAACAAACGACGAAAAATCAAACAAATTTCAATTTCTTTCGAACAGACAGATAGTACAGGTTAACGAGCAAAAAAAGTAAATCCAATATCACATAATACCTCACGTGCTTGGAAACTAGCCAACCAGTTCTACCTAATGGAATATTGATTGTGCAAAAGCTAAGATTGGAATAAAAAGCGAAAGAATATAAAAAAAAACACCTCAACTCGACCGTGAATCCAGCTACGCGGTGGAACGCTCCGGTATGACGAATTTAATATCGTTCTCAGCGGAACTGGAGCATACCAAATCGGGAAATTCTTTTTCCCGTTCGCAGACGATGGAAAGAATTTCGGCATCCTTTTTGTCGTTATGACGTCACTTCAGACGGAATAGTTAGAAGGGAAATTTTTTTTAAATTGGAAACTTGATTTCCTTGACACTTTGAGACTTTTTTTTTTAAATGTTTACATGCTAAAAGGAAATGTTACGTTTCAAAACTGCAAACCGGTAACATCATTTTAAACAAAATTTAATATATACTGAACTCAAAGGAAAAAAATTAAATACAGTGGCCGCCGCTTTTACCCAGCAAAAAAAAAAAAAAAATCTGCAGAAAATGTAAACGTACTTAGAACATGCTTCAAAAATTCGCAGAAAATTTAGAGAAAACTAAAAGTTTTTTTTTTTGGTTTTCTGCAGATTATATTTCAGAGACAAAATGCAGATTTTTTTTTCGGTCCTCTAAAATTCTGAAAAAATCTTTAAAAAAACTTCAAAAAAAATTTTTTTTTCCCTTCACTTTTTCTACAAATTATTTATAGTTGGTTATGAATCACATTCGAAATATTTTTGATTCAATCAAGCGGCTACTTCAAGAAAGACAGATTTCGTTCTGATTTTGACAATTTGAGTCATTAAAGCGGCTGATTCAATCAACCACTGATTTGATTAACCGGTGTCCAATGCACTGTAAAGCACCTTTCATAAAGTCCCCATTCATTCTTATTCCGTTTGGTGCATAAAAGTGCGTCGTTAATACGTCGAGAAAATCGGTAAAACTTCGCTTTTCCTTTCTTGAAGTTCGAAAAAAAAAAAAAAAAAAGGAATTTTTAGCTTTGATGCTAAGCAAATAAGGAGGTTTAGGGCTCTCGTCGGGATATGTTTCGTAATTGAAGTCCAAAACATATGAGACCACCATTTGTAAACCAACATGTGTAGCAAAGGCTACGCAATAAAATCAATCGCCCCTCCCTCGAAATAGTTCCAGATCCGCCCAAATGATGAACTTGAAACTTATTAACTCTCTAAACTCAAGTGAGAAAAGCAAGATATTGTTTAACTTTAGATGCATTATTCATTCAAAATATGACAATTGCTTGTGTATAAAATAATTGACAGGCAGGGCCGCTGAGAGCCACGGCTTTCTCCTAGTCAGCTTGGTTAGGGGTGCGATAACGATATTAGAAATTAAAATATCGATGGTTATTGATACATCGATCTTTTTTTGAATGTATTTCGTACAAATTTAAATGTATGAAAGCCCCTCGTTGCATCGCAGCCTGTTGTATCACTCATTCGCATATATCGCGATTTTCCTTTGTCTCCAGAAAAAACATCGATCATGAGGCACGGTTGGTAATTATAGGAAACTCTTATGAGACGTGCGCTGCAATCACTGATTAACAATGTAACTTTTTCACAGCATAAAAAATTTTTAAGAAACTTTTTTTTGCTAAAATATAAAAATATTGACATCGAAGAAAGCACCAGTCGCAAAACAACGTTTAAATAATGTCCGTAGTAAAGCATAGATAGTAATTATGAAAAAAAATTCTAATGGAAAAACTACTTATGGACCATGTAACATTTTTCTGCTTATTTTTATGAAATTTTCTTACTGAAATATAAAACATCGACATAAAAAAAAAAACCGCAAAGGTAAATGAGTTATGCTTAACCACCTTGCAGTTTATGACGAAATCTCTAACATGTATTTCTAGCACTTCCCAACCGCAGGGTGGTTAAAAAACATCGATAGCGATTATAGAAAACTTTATCCAATGAGACAAATACCGCAACTACTGTTCAACGATTTACGTTTTTGAGCAAATAGTATTGCATATTTTAACGAATCTTTTTTGCTAAAATATAAAACTCCCTCCCACAATAAAACTTATATAAATTATTTTACTCTGGATCTGTGCTGGGCCTCTAGTTTCCGACAAGGCTAACATAACCTCTCATCGGCCATGTTGACATCACACCATTTGCATGGATTTTTTTTTTTTTTTTGCCAGTTTCGAATGAAAGACTAAAACACACGATTCAAGAAATACAAAGACGTAAAAAATAACAGTAATTTACTTAACAACATACTCCAGAAAGTTCTTTTTCTTTTCTTTTACATTCAACAAACAGATTCATTTCATATTCACGAGGTTCTTTCGAACGAATTCAGCACATAGATATTTTAGGATTTTCTCGACCTCTCATTATTAAAGTAACTTCATCTTTTAAAAACATTGAATCATCTTTAAATAAACATAATCACACAACATAAAATAAAACACATAGCAAATAAATATCAAACTCTAAGGGAAAAAAAATGGTTATGTACTACAGTAAATCTTGTGATAATGAACAGATACATATATATATAAAAGATGCTGCATGCATGTTGAAGTAGAATATGCAGTGATGAACGATTTCAGACTTACTAGGTTTCCACTTGTATTTCGCGACTTTTTTTTTTTTTTTTTTTTTTTTTTGTGTCATTACAGGGGGGGGGGGTGAAGAAAGTTCATATATTTCAACTTAAGTACAAATTAGGGATGCACCGATAAGCAAATTGGCCCGATTACCGATTAATCGGCTGAGCCGACTGATGGATACGGATGATAATTTTTACTACCGATTTCACGTCACTACTTTTTTTTTCCTTTCTTTTAGTTTCGATTTTAGAAATAGTTTTAAGAAAAATTTGAGGGGTTTTTTTTTTTCCATTTTTTTAATTTTTCCATCAAAATTTTGTCCAATTTCTAATAACCAATGTTCCTATTACAGTCAATAAAATTACATTAATACATTGTTAATTACGTTAACTGGAATTTTTTTAGAAAAATTGGTGAGTCTGGTGTGTACTCAAATTTAGGAATTCTTTTAATTAAAAATTTCTAATTTTAGTAGCCATTTAATTCAAGATTTTTATTCTTAAACTAAAGGTTATGTGTGTAATTATTCAAAATAGGAACATTTAATAAAAACTTTATATCAACTGCGAGGCTTATTCGCGGCAACTGCAAGGCGAGATATTAATAAAATTATTTGACAGTTTCTTGATGAAGGTACTTCAGAAAATAATATTTAAATAATTTTTTTACGCCGATTAATCAGCAAAAATTTGCCGATTATTAATAATCGGCACAGTGGTCGATTATGGCCGATTAATTGGCTCTGCCGATTAATTGGTGCATCCATTGTACAAATCTAAGAATAAACAGCAGTGTTACATTTCTGAAATACTGACACGGATTTTATAGAATTTTGAAATTGCAAGTCAAAAAATTTCTTCAGACGAAAAGCAAGGAAAGTATTTTCCTTGGTGGATATTAGAGCCCATCAAAATTTCTATTGCAATATGTAATATTCCATCGCAATAAATAATTTCAAACTTGAAGGCACAAGTGAAAATTAATTTAAAGCTACAATTTGTTTTTCTAAAAGCTTAAAAAATAATTCAAAGTAATTCCATGCAGCTTCAGTACAAATAATTTGACTTTTTTTAATCAGCTTCATAAAAATTTAATGACTAGATAGTTATGTTAAAATTTAATAAATATAGGAGATGTAAACAAAATAAGTAGATTTTCCATACAAAGAAACTTATAAAAATAATTACAAACCAAAGTTGCATAAATAAAATTCAACAATATAAACAAAAATTCAATTATTTAAATAAATAATGAGTATATCCGATTTACACATTCACAAATTTTATCACCAAAAAGAAATTTTATTTCTTTCAAATTGCACTTTATACTTAGTGATATATTCTCACCCAATAAATGAGTTACTATAGATACAAATGAAATGTCCAATAGGTAAGCTCCATACTTCAATCTCTGGGGACCTGATTCAAATTCAATACACTGATCAAAGATTTAAAACATTGATAAAATATCGAAGTTGCGATTAAAATAATTTAACAGTTACAATAAAATCCAATTCAAAATTGTTTATTGCATGCGGGGAAAAGCTCAAAAAAAAAAGTCAGGACTGCTACTCAATCATGGGGAAAAAAATCACCGTGTTTTCCACCTATGAATGTGCAGCATTAAAAATGAGCCAACACTGATATTTGTGTAAGAACAGTTACCGCCCAGCGATCTATTTATAGATCACCTCTTTTCAGACTCCTCGCTGAGAACTATACTTTTTTATCATTTCTTATTGGCTGGTTTATTATTGGAAATTGGTTCAATAGGAAATCAGCCAATAAGAATAAGAAATGGTAAAAAGGTATAGTTTTCAGTAAGGAGTCTGAAAAGAGGTGATCTATAAATAGATCACTGGCAGCAACGGGCTAAATTAAAAATTCAAGATGCATGTCACATAAAACATTAGTCTTTGCTTAGACTCTTTAAAAGATTTTTTTTTTAGAAGAAAGAAAAAAACTTAAAATTACTATTTTTTATTTTTTTTAATTTGGTAAATAAAATATTTGGGAGTTGATTTTTGCAGCTTCAAGTTTAAAAAAAAGTAAAATTCCCTGCATTTTCCAGGCTTTTACAAAGCATTTTTAAATTTCCTGGATTTTTACTTTTTTTTTTTTTTGAATTTTTGGATTCCCTGTATTTTTATGTTTCCATGTGGCACCCTGATTATAAAATCGACCAAACTCATTCCTTCCCTTTCATATGTTCATTCACATTACACATTTAGTCATTGGGAATCTAGAGTACAGTAAAACCTTGATAATCGGAAATTCTCATCCGGAACCTGGTTTAACAGAAGTCCGTTCTTTCAATTTCATATTTTGGAAAAATAAGTAAGGTCACTCCAAGGTCACCACGGGCAGCCAGTTCTACTGCAGTAACTAGTAGATTCTATCTGCCATTTCTATCACCCTTCTGTTTTTTTTTTTTTTTTTTTTTTCAAAACCATAACTAAATTTTTAGAACGCTAAAAAATTCTATTAATTGAAATGCAATTTCTTTCAAAAGGGATTGAATGTGAAAATAAAGTATTGTTTTATTAATCTTTAGCCAACAACAGTACAACTGTTGTACTGACCCTGTCTCCTGACAACTATTAAATGCTGTCTTATGCGGAAATTTTACGTACAGCAGAATGTCTTGTCTTGATTGCTTGGATTAATCAAGGTTTTACTGTATTTTGTTTTGGACAGTATAAATTCAATGCAGAAGTGATTTTATGGTGCTATCAGTGTTAGAAACAAGAATTTAAATCCAGGTGTCATGATGAAGCCTAGAACAAGTTTTTAGGCGCCGAAATGAGCAACTAAGGTGCCTTTTTTTTTTGAATCAAACATGTAGCTATTGGAAGCTAAAAAATATTCATCTAATAGAAATGCTGCACATTGCCAACAGCATATTTATCTGAAAAAAATACAAAATGAAATGATTTTTGAACGACGAAATCATTTGTATTTCAAAATTACTTTTCAAATTTATCCTACAAGTTACAGTTGAGATGAGTTCGGAGAAGAAAATTTTAAACCTGATACAAAACTTTAGGCGTCATATTTGGCACCTAGGATTTCCTTAGGCGCCAAATCAAAAGTTTTGGCCGCAAAATGTGCCAAATGACTGCTTATTTTTAACACTGAGTGCTTGGTGGGTAAATTTGAAACTGGCCACCCATCTAATAAATAAATCTTTCTCTTTGATTTAAAAGAAAAACTACCAGTGTTCATAGATTTGCATAGAAAGTAATTTGTTAGATGTAGTGAACTAAATGGTTAATAAAAAGAATTTCTTCCTAATGGATGAGTGCTCGGGTAGGGACATGACCCATTTTCTCACACTAATGAGTACAACACAAGAACTGACGAGGAGAGCACCAGATATACTATAGATGTCGGGGATCTCGTTGAAAAACCACACTTGCCAAAAAAACGCCAAGACTATGTCGGTGGCAGCCCTGACGATGGCTACGGGGCTCGCGTGTTCTTGCTTCAGCGCCAACGTCAGAAGCATTTGGCCACAGAAACTGAAAATGCCGAGCAGAATCACGAGCCACTGCTCCAATCCACAGGAAGGAGCGGTGAAACTTCCGGTGGCGAAGGTCAGAGTGACAGTCTCCAGAATGGCGACCCAACCGAAATTGAACATAATTATGGCGTGATGGACTCCGGTCATTTTCCGTATGACCACGTACACACTGGCCCCGAAGATCGTAGAACCCAAGGCGGCACCTATGCCGTAGTAGTGGGTCGTGCTATAGTGGACTAACTCGTCGGCAAGAATCACGGGCAGCTTGGTGATCAGAACAATACCCAGAAGAGTCAAAAACACGGTAAATGCGTGAAAGAAACCACAAGGCTCCTTCAGGAAAATCCGGGCTAAGACGGCAACAAACACTGGAATGCTAAAAATGATTACAGAAGCATCGGCGATGGGGAGGTAACGAAACGCAACAAAACGTAAAAACAGACTGGTGGCCCCGACCAGGCCCCGGAAAATCAACAGGTGCCGGACGGGCCTCGGTCCGAACGGTTCTTCTCTGCTGTATATCACAAGAGGAAGGGTAAATATCAAAATCCCTGTGAACCTCAGAACAGCCAACTCGCCTGGACTAATGTCTTTCACATATTTCACAATGACAGAAGACAAAGAGAAGAAGACACTGGACATCGACGAGTAGAAGAGTCCTTTGTACAGACTAATGTTCCTTTTGGGTTCCTTTTCATCCTTGATTGAATCGGAAGGATCGATGCCGTTCACCTTGGTGATGTCTGTGCTGTCGCCTTCCTCGGGATATGTGTCGTACTGACCGTTGGAAACCAAGGGTTGCTCTTGATTTGTTGACTTTTTCCTTTGTAGCCAGGGAGACATCTTTGGATCATCACAGTTGATTCCAGTTTCTGAAGTGATACTGCAAGAAAGATCACCAACCTAGAAAAAAAGAGAACATGTATTATTATGCAAAAGGAGGAACATGGAACGTAACGAATTTATACCAATACAGTTGAACATGTTAATCTCCAACCTACTTATCTCGAAAACCTCTATGTCGAAATTTTTCAAATTCCCTGCTCTTACAACATAAATTTAATGTTTTTTCTCGTGTTTGTCTCGAATATGATTTTTCCTGAAAGCCTCTATATCTCGAATTTTGACGACTCTCATTTTTGAATTTCATCTCCAGCCACCTGTATCAATGGTATAACTTGGAGACAAAAATCATCTTCTAAACAATCATTCAAAGACTATGTATGGAAGGAATGCATTAATTTGCTACCGATATAGTCAGCACAATTAGTAAAACGTGCACTCACAACATGTCATACACTAAAATATTCAACAATATCAATGCAAAACAATGTATTAAGCAGACGCAGATACTATAGGCGAACACCGTTCGCAGAAGGTTTTCAAATGTTGCAGACAATTTTGATATGTTTGAGATAAATTTCTGTATTAGAACATTTTTTTGGTAAAGGACATGTTTTTATCCCCAATTTTGAAGAATCTACAGATACTAATCCTGAAAAAAGAGTAAATAGAATTGAAAAAAGTTGCTGATTTTATAGTGGTGAAATATATATATATATATATATATATATATATATATATATATATATATATATATATATATATATATATATATATATATATATATATATATATATATTTTTTCAGGGGTTTTTTCAAGAATTTTCACAGAGTCCGTTTTTTGTGAAAAACTAAATCATTTTGTGAAAAATCAAATAATTTTGTGAAAATTAAACAACTTTGAAAAAAAAAAAAATTCTTTTTGAATTTTCCAAAAAATAAAAACACATTTCATTTATTTTCCTCTTAAAAAAGCGTATCAAACATCAAAAATGTGAAAAATCCGATTCCTGTAGCGGATGCAAAGAGATTGCAGTTTTCAAAGTGATGGCATCAAAAGCATAAGAATGGAAAATAAACGAATTTATTTGGGAATTTTTATTGAACAATTGCATTTTAAAGGTCCATGATTAACGTATTTTTTTTGTCTGTTAATACAATTAATGCAAAAAATAAATGAAACTATCCATTCAGCATTTAGACAAACAAAAGATTAGTTAATTTTGCTTTAAAAAATTTAAAATAAAAATCTGAACAAAAAATAAAGCAAATTTTCATTTATTTGCCTCCTAATAAAGAGTAATTAGCTTAAAAATAAGTAAAATTCGATTTTCATACCGGATGCAGAGATCACATTTTTTAAAATGAAAGCATCAGAAGAAAAAAAACGGTAAATTTATAATTTATTAAAGTCAATTTTAGAGTTACATTTCATCAGGTTTATATGATGAATGTCATTAATAATCACCGACATATTCGCCGAAAATTCAGAGGAAAATGTTTGGTAGGGAGACGTAACAAAACAGACAATACCGAACTCCTATTATTAACAGGCGAAAAAATACATTAATTCCTGAATATAACCACTCTTGTAATCATTACAAAAATCCAGACAATTTTATGCCAAAATAAGGTGAAAAAGGTTGCACCAAAGAGGTCAGATGGCGATAATTTTAAATAGCTGATCGCTCTACCAAAAGCAATCCGATTTTTTTCTCCAACCCTAGCTATTTGTTTGCAGTTCTAAATTCATTTAGCAGATAATTGCTATAATTATTATTTCCTTTTTGTTTAAGTCAAGAGCAGGGAGAAAAATCCTTACTCTGCATTTCCAGAGAAATCTATAACGGCAACATTGCAGCAAGCCACTTTGATTTGCATATATGATAAAACAAACAAGCAGAACTAGTAAAGCAAAACAACTACTACCTTTTTTTAAGTTGTTAATTTCTTTAAAAGAAACAAACAAAAAGGGCTACACATTAAACGATTTATCGCTTGCCCAAAGTATGGCAGGAAGGAAGTGTGGACTTTTTTTTTTTTCTTTCGCAAAATTGTCCGATAAGTGATTGGCTTCTTTTAACTTCAAAAAAGGCCCAAAAGTTATGGGCACACAGAAATATGCTATGCGTTATTTTGATTTCAGATTTGCTTCTTGAATGAATAATGTGTGAAATGTCCGTTTTATTTGATCAGCATTTTGTGAAAGGTTCGTTTTACTTGATGGGATTTTTGTGAAGGGTCCGTTTTGCTTGATCGTATTTTTGTGAAGGGTCCGTTTTGCTTGATCGTATTTTTGTGAAGGGTCCGTTTTGCTTGTTCGTATTTTTGTGAAGGGTCCGTTAACGGACCCGAATTTCCTCTGGCCAGACCCCTATGTATATATATATATTTTTTTTTTTTTTTTTTTTTGCTGTTAGCAGCAATATAAGAGTGGAGAAGTACAGCGTTTTTTTTGCAGAAAATTAAGAAATTCATTCGTTTCGCAGGCAGTTTTAAAATTTATCTAGGTCTGGTATTAAGTATTTCACTTTGTTCCAATTGCTTATTTTTGTAAATTTTATCACAACCTCTGTATCTTGAATTTGTCTTCTGTCCCGTAAAATTCGAGCAAGACAGGTTTGACTGCAATACAAAGTGAGAAGCCGCAACAGCACTGGCGTATGCAGACAAATCAGTTCCGGGGGGCTGAGACGAGACTCCTTAAGAGGAGGGGGCGGGGGCACCTCATAAAATGTAGCTAAGAAAAGTAAATGTTTCAAATTTATAATATCAATGCTAATTTCAGATGACAAAAATACATCATGAAAAAATGATTTTTTATCATATTAATTATTATTGAGAAGAAAAATATTTTGATGAAAACAGAAAAGGATAAAATTGAAATTTGAACATTTTTCTGGATGGAAGAAGGCGTTCCTTAAACTAGGGTATGCAATATTTTGGCGAATTTGAGCTTTAATAACATTAATTTTATTGTTAATTTCACTACAATCACAATACCTTAGGTTTCAATCATACATGTCTTGAAATTTTTTTAACAGAATTAGATGAATGATCAGCATTAATTAATGCTTCTGAAATATATTTGCAAAATAAATATCAATAAATTGAATAAGATAACCATACATGTCACAGACAGTAAAATAGAGAAATTTTAAAAAAAGAAAGAGTTTTGTTTTTTTTTCCCTTTAAATTTTGCCCCATACTTAATTTTCTTTTCAAAAAAAAAAAAAAAAATCTCATGTCGTGATTAAAGCAAGGAAGGGAAAAAAATAAATAAATGAAAGAATAAAAAAAAGAACAATAAGCAACAATAATCAGCTTAAATTTTTAAAATTCAATTTGGAAATTTCAGAAGGGGCTGCAGCCCTATCAGCCCCCCCCCCTTTTTTTTGAAAGCAGAGAAACTTTTTATGCTTTAACTTTATTGTGTAGCCCCGGCTCCACCTCCCACCCTTCTCCCTAGATGATAATTGATATTTGCTCAGGACCTCCAAGATAATCTATGCTAGTTGTTAAATTTGATTACTTTTACAGGTAAAAATTGCCAGAAAATAGGAGCACAGTTTCCCTTTTCTTTGTGGATTTATCAAATTATATGATGAATCTGCACAATCATTTCATAATTTTATAAAATGACTAACTTGAAAATTTTTTGTTTCTGTTAATGAAACATATAATGAAATAATATAATATTTTTATTGAATTACAGCCATAACTTTATGTTTAAATGCTTGTATGTAAAAGTTCCAGAAAAAAATATTAAACTTCAGTAAAATTTAATTGTGGCCCAGCTTAAACAAATGTCTGTTCAAAGAAATATTATTCGATTAAGTGGGGTATTAGATTAAAAAGGTGATCTTTAACATTGCGTCTATGACCTAGAAATATTCAGTTCCGAGATATTTTAGTTGCAAAAGTGGGGTATTTGTTTGTCCATTACCCAATTAAGCGGGAAAGATAGTATCAATAAAAACATTATTTCTGATATTTTAGACTTTGAGGATTTAATATAAATTTTTACTTTTCTATTCTAATTTTAAAAAACCTTGAAAAGCTACCCAATTAAAATAAAAAAAAAATCAAAATGAGAACAAAAAAAAAATTGACCAAATCAAAGGTCTAGGAAATTCAATTCTAGAAAGAAAATTGAACAAAATAAAGCGAAATGCTACTCCAAAGATGCTAGCTTCTCCCGATCGATCAACTTGTGCGAAAAGTCGAGAGAGGTAATTTTAATCACATTTTTGCTCAAATCTAAAAATTATTAAATATATTACTCAAACTGCGACAGTAGACATGGGCGTAGCCAAAGGGGGACAGGGAGGGGTAACTGCACCCCCCTTGATCAGAGCCAGGGGCACTTTGATTGAAAGTCACTGCAACCTCCCAACTTTTTTATTGTTAGCTAATTTATTTTTCTTTGATACTTTTTCTGGTTACATGTTGGTACACATATGATTTAAAAACAGCTGATTACAGTAAAAAATATTTGTCATAGGAATCCAATGTGTTAAAATAAAGTCTGATGAACAAGAAAAGGATTTGTTTTTTGCACAGAGTCAAATTACAAGAATAACACCTTTCTTTTCCTTGGGAAAATTTGGATTTTCTGGGAGGTCACAATGACCTCCAAGAATAAGAGTGAATGTGGTGGAATGGCCTCTGAAAACTTAGGATAATTCTAACTTTTTGGGAGGTCACAGTGACCTCCCATTGTCCCCCTCCTCCTGGCTTGCTCCTCCCTAACGTGAATCCTGGCTACACCAGGACAGTAGATACAAGATAATATTATTTTGTTTGCATTTTATATAATAAAAAAATTAGTCCTGGTTTAAATTAAGTCAGAAACCAGGTTTGACAGAGTTTTCAGACTTCAGATTTGAATTTTAGACCATGGTTTAAAACTTCATGCCAAAAACCATTTATTTTTACAGCATTATCGACTTTTGAAATCAGACCCTCCATTTAGGAGGTCAGGAAGGGAAAATGCCTTCCCACTCGAAAAAAGAGAGGCCATGGAAAAATGTGGAGAGGCCATGGATGGCCTTTGAAAAATTTAAGTACAATTGAGTCTCAATAACTCTAAGTCCTAAGGGACCGTCTCAAAGCTTCATGTTATTAGTAGTTCAAGTTACAAGAAGTTTCTACAACATTCTCTAAAGTTTGGGACCCAATGAAAACTTCGAGGTAAAGAATATTCAAGGCTTCAAGTCATCGAGACTTGACTGTATTTAGTAGTAAATATGAGAGCATGATTTTTACTGTTTCTCGATATGAGTTAGGTGCACTTTAAACTTACACCTTGAAAAATTTTAATGACTTGCATGTCAAATAAGAAATTGTCATGTTTAATATAAAAATACAGTTAAAAGATTTTACATGTTCAAGTCATAGTTAAACATGTGGGATTTTTTTCCAACAAGGGGATAAAAACTACTTTAACATTCAAGAATAAATAAAATTTTACTTTTTTATAGATTCAAAAACCTATATTAAAACTACTATTCTTACTAAAATTGAGAACGTGAAATCACTGAATTATCTTTATGAAAGTATATAACAAGAAGTTCTGTCAAGAACTAAACGAGCCTACTTTCCCGTACATCGACATAGGCATTGTAGCATCTGATCAATATTCTCTTGATTATCTAAAACTAAAAATCATGTCAAACATACCTTTTTAGCACTTGAAGCTGATTTCTAAAAGCAAAATATACCTCTCTCATCAGATGAAATAGACACATAAAAAGTTAATAAATGAATAAATAAAGTTTTGTCGCACCTTTTAAAGAATGTAACTGTTACAGTTCTTCCGTAGAAAAATTCCTCAATTGTTTTCAAAAAAAAAATTAAAAGTATAAAGTACATCAAAACACATTTTATCAAAGAATGAAAAAAAAAAAAGAAAAAAAAACTCGTCCGTTGATAAAATGTCTCGAATTTCACTTTTAATCCATTGCCAGTTGTTAAATATAAATAAAGAATAAAATGCCCTAGTGAATGAAACATTTTTGTTACAAAAAAAAATTCGTCTGCCAAAAATATTAATAATAATAATAATAAATTCAATAAAACAAATGAATAAATAAACAAAAAATCGTCTGCACAGTCAGTCATTTTTTTTCGGACTGTTTACTCAAAAGTTCTTAGGGGTGACAGCTTGCTTGAGCGCAGTGGTCGGAAGTAGCGCGCTACAAGTAGCGAAACTACTGTAGTAGCTACATTTTTTAGTAGTTTGTAGTGTAGTGCACTATTTTTTAAAAAAAGTAGTGTAGTGAGTAGCGCGATACAAAAATATTGTAGTTTGTAGCGATTTCATAAAACTACTTTCTAATGGAGCAAAAAAAAAAGAAAAAAAAAAACGAAAAAAAAAAAAAAAAAAAGATTCAATCGAGTCTGACTGGCGCATATCGTACACGATTACATTAGCGAAAGCAGTGAGAAAAATGAATCATACAAATTCGAGCTGACCTCAGTCATATCATTTTGACGCCATACGTTCTATATGTTAGACGGCATTGGTTTCTTTGGCGTCACCATTTTCATATTCCGCCAATATTTGCATTGAATATAGTGCATGGCTGAGGAAGGAAAATTTATGAATAAGCGATAACTGAGTGTTAGTGTTTTATAGCAACCGAGAATGTCATGTAAATGAATGCTTTAGCGCTCAATGCTCAATTGGATTATTGTTCCAATATCCACCAAACATGGCAGCAATTTTAATAGAAGAGGATACAAATTTGATAGAAGACAACAATATCGAGCTGCCCTGTCCGGCGTATAATAAATACTTCACAGTTGTTGAAAAGAGTGAAAATGGAAATTTTAGTTTCGTGCAAACTTTGCACTTTGAACAAAAAACTTTCTGTTTCTAAGTCATTTGCATACAATTTAAAATTGCATATTGAAGTAAGTTAAGCATTCTAAGTTATGTTTCACACTTCAGATAGCTTATTTATTAATATTTCATAATGAATACTAGTACCGTTTTGTATGTTTTTCATATTTCTTTAGTTTTGCTTCTTTAGTGATGGAGTATTGATATATATTAAAATAATAAAGATTAATTATTAAATATTTTTGACATAATTGGAAAAACGTTTTCATTTCATTTTATCGGTGGCGTATTAATAGGGATGGTGTCCAGACCGAGACCCAACCCCTCAAGGACGTAGCCAGGACTCACATTAGGGGTATGCAAGTAGTGGCATCCCAATAGGAGGTCACTCTGACCTCCCAAAAAGTTCTTATCCGATACAAATTGGCTGGTGAAATTTGAAAACATTGAGACAGTATTGCAAGGCTGAACTTCTTCATTTTATTTTATTTTTTTTTCTTTAATTGATTAATTTATTTATTTTCGTTATGCCTCACGTCTCTTACAGTAGACATAGATAAGAATGCATTCTTGTATTTTATTTATTTATTTTTTAATCATTCAGTAAAGTTCCGAGTTTCATTCGGTAAATTGAATTTTCTCCTCAAAAACAAGCAAGCTTACTTACAATATTTCACCCTAAAATTTTTATTCTTCGCATACTCAGATTAAAAAAGTTGTTTTCATGCTAAAAGACAAATTTGGGTTTGGTACAAGGATCCGTGTTAGGTAAAGAATGAAGCTGATTTTCTGATAAGTGGCGCCAAGGACTTAAAACTTATTGATGGGAGAGGAGGCGAAGGGGGGGGGGGGAGACTCAATGACTGAATGAAATTCCAAATTTCACCGAGTAATAAAATACGAACTTATTTGTCTGCACCAGCATGTTGCAATGAAAAGCAGGAAAGGGGACAAAATCGTTTGTCAAAAAATAAATAAAATGGGAGGTCACAGTGACCTCCCATTGCCTCTGATCTGGGGGGTGCAGCTGCCACCCCTAGCTACGCCCTTGCCAACCCCCCTGAAGCTCAAAATTAAATTCCTACAATGAAAATTCAATTTTTTTCTCATATGTTTTTGAAAAGTAGCGAAGTAGCGACTACTTTTCAAAAGTAGTGTAGCGAGCTACATTGAAAAAAAAGTAGTTGTAGCTGTAGTTAACTACATTTATAAGAAAGTAGTTGTAGTTGTAGTTCGCTACAAAAAATATGTAGTTTTTCCAACCACTGCTTGAGCGGTTCAATGTTGAACGAAAAATTGTTCAAATCGGAAATGTAAATACGGGAATGAAGTATCCTTGAAAAGTTCTTTCCAACAAAAAAAAAGTTTGTTCAAATCGGACTGTTCATTAAAAAGTTAGTATCGCGGGACCGGTTATTTGAACGGCTCAAAGTTGAACCAAAAATTGTTCAAATCAAAAAATCAAATATGGGAATGAGCTGTACTCGCCGAGATCTTTCCAACAAAAAAAAGTTTGTCCAAATCGGAATGTTCATTCAAAAGTTATTAGGGGGGGACAGACAGACCGACCGACACACAAATTCCCCATCTCAATACCCTACTTTCAAATTTTTAATTTTTCGATATTCATTTTACCTCTTTATTTTTTTAACTTGGCGATATTTTTTGGACTTGGCGATATTTTTTTTAACTTAGCGATATTTTTTGGACTTGGCGATATTTTTTCGATGCATTAAGCTACTTTTAATACTTTTTTCTTTTATTTTTAACGGGAAAGTAGGCTAAAAATGGGGCAGTTCCTTTTTAAATACACCAACTATGCTTTGCAAAACTTGACTAAAATATACTTATATTAGGGTATTTGAATTGAATTCTATATTTTATGAATTGTTTCAGTTGACTAGTCTTTGTTTTCTCATTTGATACACATAGTGTATGGATAGTGAACATTTACACAAAAAGATAGGGAAAAAATTGAAAATTTTTTGAGAAAATCAATGCTTTAATTTTTAAATAACAGTTCATTTTAACTACAAAAAACAATTCTGGCATAAATTTTTATGCTCTATAAATAGAGACCCTGTATTTAATAGATTTAAAAATTCAGCTAAGATTCATTGAAAAAGTGAGCTTCTCTTTGCCGATTTAATATAGCATTTTAATCCAGTCCGTTTCACAAATCTTTCAAATTTAGGTCATAGTTTCAGTATATATCTCTTGAACGCTTAAACTTTTTTGATAAACTCTACACCACTGCAACATCTTTTAAGAAAAAACTAATCCATGTTGTTCTAGAAAATAAAATAATGACAAATGATCCCTTTGAAAAAGAAAAACACATTAAAGTAACTGTACATTAAACATGGATTTAAAATACCTTAATAACTTATTTGACACGTGGTTCTCTTCTTCATTGATCGATGGAGGTTTTTGATAGTTTTCGAGAGTCTAAACCCGTTTTTGACAGCTGAAATAAATTTTTGAAGCTTGCCAGGTCAAGAACTGGTTTTCCATGTCGACCCTGTCGACTAACCCTGTTTGTAAACAGCAAAAATACAACCTCATATTGTAAAAAACTAAAATAATCTTTTGTTCCTTTTTGATTGATTACAGTACAAATACCTTTTATGATTTCCTTGGTATAAAATACATCATTTAATACACGTAAAATGCAGATTCACAACTCACCTGTCGTATTCGAGTACGCAGGAGATAAGAGAAACTAATTGTTTTGGGGAATTCATGGGATATGATCTTCCCCAAATCTTAAAAGGTCAAGAGAAATAAATAAAACATCTTCTTATGGCACATAAATACATTTTTAAACTCATAAAAGCACTTGTCAAGATTACACAGACGGAGCTGATGCTTCAGTTTGTTATCTGGTAACCAATCCACACCTATTCATTCATTTCTATCTAGGCAACGACCGTAGCCTACGTGGATGGGCGCTCCGCTTTACACCAGCCTGTAATTTTCGACCAATTTCTGAAGCTAAAAGGGGATGAAAAAATTAGTACCGTAAACGCGCCATCTGTCGGCTCAAAGCGCATTTATAATGAAATTTCTACGGGATTTTGAGTGTCGGACTTGGTAGATTTTTCAAAAATTATGGGCATTTTTTTTCAAAATTTCAACTCACTAGCATTGTAACTAAGGCTCGACCGATGGCATTTTTTGGCCGATGGGCCGATGCCGATTGTTGGCCGATTGTTGAAAGTTGGCCGATGGTCGATGGCCGATTTTTCTCCTCTTCCATCGGCCGATGGCCGATGCCGATGGCCGATGGTAAAAAAAAAATCAAATGCTTAGAAAAATAAATGTTTTATAAGAGATTTGATGGGTCATATATTCATTTAATTCTACTTCTTTTTCAGTCAGCACAAAAAGCTCAGTTCTAAAAACCAAATATGCAGATTTCATCTGATGAAATAGGCGCTTAAAAAGTAAACAAAAAAAAATAAAGTTGTTGCGTCTTTTAAACAATGCAGCTTTTATAGTTCTTCCGTAGAAAAATTAACTAATTGTTTTGAAAAAAAGAATTAAAAATAGGAAGTAAATCAAAACATTTTATCAAATTAAAAAAAAAAGCTCGTTCCTAAAAAATGTCTCGAATTTCATCTTTAATCCGTTGCCAATAGTTAAAAACAAAAAAATGATTAAATAAATAATAAAATGTTCTCTTAAATGAGTAATTTTTGTTAGAAAAAAATCGTCTGCCAAAAAAATAGATAATAATAAATAAAAAAAATTAATAAACAAAGACAAAAGTCGCCTGTACGGTTATTTTTTAAGAGTAGGAGTCAGTCATTTTTTCCCAGCCTGCATTTTCTCTGCAATGTTTGCTGAGTCAGAGTTAGAGTCGAGGATTCAGAGTTGGGTTTGAAAAGTCGGAGTCATCAGTCGCAATCGACAGGTAGAGTCAGAGTCAAAGGCACAAAAATTCTAACAGTAGGACTCGGTCTTTTTTTCCGAGCCTGTATTTCTACCTTAGGGGTGGAGTTGGAGTCGAAGATTCGGTGTCGGACAAGGGCGTAGCCCGGACTCACGTTAGGGGGGTGCAAGCAGTGACACCCCAATAGGAGGTCACTGTGACCTCCAAAAAAGTTCTTATCCGATACAAATTGGCTGATGAAATTTGAAAACAGTGAGACAGTATTGCAAGGCTGAACTTCTTTATTTAATTTTTTTTTTAATTTTTTTTCTTTAACCCGCGATCACTCGCGCTACTTTGCGTCACACGAGCACTCGCGCCGGTTTTTTTCAGGAAATAGAGTTTGTAAAGCAGAAAAATTGTGTTTTGAACACTAAATTTTAATCACAAAGTCTGCAACCTCTTCATTTCATCTTTTTAACTCAAATTGCTACTTTGAGTCACACGAGCACTCGCGCCGGGCCTCGCAGGCCCGGAGCGGTTTTTTTCAAGAAATTGAGTTTTAAAGCAGAAAAAATTGTGTTTTGAACACTAAATTTTAATCGCAAAGTCTGTAACCTCTTCATTTCATCTTTATAACTCAAATTGCGAAGCATTTTTCAACCTCTTTCTTCGCGTTCTCAATGCAGAATGAGAAACGCGAGCACTCGCGCCGGGCCTCTGAGGCCCGAACCGATATTTTTTGAGGGAAAGGGGGTCTGTACATTCCTGAAAAACATGTGGTCAGTAAGAAGGTGACCCTGAACGCAGCTACTGTGGACCTCGTCCATTTCCGGTGAAGGGGTGATTTTTGGCAGCGAATTTAAATAATGACCGGGCCTGAGAGGCCCCGTGCGAGTGCTCGCGGGTTAATTAATTTATTTATTTTCGTGATGCCTCAAGTCTCTTTTGGTAGACATAGATAAGTATGCATTCTTGTATTTTATCTATTTATTTTTTAGTCATTCAGTAAAGTTCTGAGTTTCATTCGGTAAATTAAAAATTTTCTCCTCAAAAACAGGCAAGCTTACTATCATTTTCTGAAAAGTAATCAATACTAGATATAATAACGCAGTTTATATAAAGTTCCCAAAAATTAGTATAAAAGTCAAATTTTTCAATAAAAACAGAAAGAAAAAAGTAAGAAAGAAAGAGAAAAAAGTGCTTGAAATTCTCTTTGCACAAAAAAAGGAAGAAAAAATTTGAACTCAAAAAAACTATACTTTAATCAGTCATGCACACCTTAAACCAATGGATGGTATACAATATTTCTAAAAGAACTTATTTGTCTGCACCAGCATGTTACAATAAAAAGCATGAAAGGGGACAAAATTGTTTGTCAAAAAAATTAATAAAATGGGAGGTCACATTGACCTTCCGTTGGCTCTGATCTAGGGGGGTGCAGCTGCATACCCCTGCACCCCCCTAGCTACGCCCTTGGTGTCGGAGTCGGTTTTAAAAAATTAGATTCGTCAGTCGAAGTCGAAAGCTCTAAAATTATAACGGTAGGAGTGGGTCCTTTTTTTCTGAGCCTGCATTTCTGCCATGTTTGCGGAGTCAGAGTCAAGGAGTCGGAAGCAGAGTCCTCACTGCAGCTCATTCAGAAAAGTACTTTACATACATTGTTTATCAAAACCATTTTCTTAAAGTTAGTTTTAAGGAAATCCGCCTTTAAATCAGGCCCGTCATTTAGGGGGTCAGGAGGGGGTCAATTGCTTCCCCCCCCCTGACTTTGAGAAATCAATATATTTCCATATAAGTGGGCGTGGTTTTTTATGTTTTCCGATAAAATTGCATTGTGTTTGGACTCTTTGCCCCCCCCCCCCCGCCTCCCCCCGGAAAAACTTCAAATGACTGTCCTGCTTTAAGTTCAGGATCTACATAAAACTTAAATTTCCCCGTAGGCGCAATGTTGTCTTTTTCTGAATGGTTCAATATTGAACGAAAAATGGTTCAAATCAAAAAGCGAAATATGGGAATGTGGTGTCCTCGCTGAGATCTTTCGAACAAGAAAAAGTTTATTCAATTCGGACTGGTCACTTAAAAGTTATTAGGTGGGGAAAGGTTGTTTGAACGGTTCAATGTTGAACACAAAATTGTTTGAATGGAAAATTTAAACACGGTAATGAAGTATCCTTGCCGAGATCTTTCGAACAAAAAAAAAAGTTTGTTTAAATCGGACTGTTCACTAAAAAGTTAGTATCGCGGGACAGGTTGTTCGAACGGTTCAAAGTTTCACCAAAAATTGTTCAAATCAAAAAATAAAATATGGGAATGAGATGTACTCGCCGAGTTCTTTCCAACAAAAAACAAAGTTTGTTCAAGTTGGAATGTTCATTCAAAAAAGTCATTGGGGGGGGGGGGGTGCAGACTGACCGACACACAAATTCGCCATCTCAAAACTCTACTTTCCAAATTTTAATTTCTTGAAAATTTTTTTAAATGTTTTTATTTCTGTTTGACTTTTTTTTACTTTCTTCTATATCTAATATATAGAAGAAAGTATTGGTTTCGTGAAAATTTTCGAATGTCGAATTTTGACGGATTTGCACGTTTTGAGGTGCGCTGAGTCCATTTCGACCATTTTTAGAAAATGTCTGTCTGTCTGTCTGTCTGTGTGTGTGTGAGTCTGTATGTGTGTGACCAGTTTTTGTGGCCGCGCTAGAGCAAAAACTACTGAATGAAATCGAACAAAAATTTTTTCACATATGTACCACCATGTGAACTGGTGCACCTGACTTTTTTTAGCGAATTCCTCCAAGGGGGGTGGAGCAATCGCACGTGTTCTGCGCGGGGGTGATTGCTATATCTCAGGAAGTAACTGGCGGAATCAAACGAAAATTGGTCCATAGATAGACCCTACTGAGTACAGGTGCTGATTCAATTTGTTTGTCAATATCTCCAAGGGGGGTGGAGCAATCGCACGTGTTCTGCGCAGGGGTGATTGCTATATCTCAGGAAGTAACCGGCGGAATCAAACGAAAATTGGTCCATAGGTAGACCCTACTGAGTACAGGTGCTGATTCAATTTATTTGTCAATATCTTGAAGGGGGGTGGAGCAATCGCACGTGTTCTGCGCGGGGGTGACTGCTATATCTCAGGAAGTAACCGGCGGAATCAAACGAAAATTGGTCCATAGGTAGACCCTATTGAGTACAGGTGCTGATTCAATTTGTGTGTCAATATCTCAAAGGGGGGTGGAGCAATCAAAAGTGCTTATTTTGTCACTGCACCTACTGTATCTCGGGAAATATTGCTGCGATTTGAATGAAATTTGGAATAACACTAACCCAATATGGAAGCAAGCATCGATTAAATTTTGGCGCCAATCGCCCCAGGGGGAGGGTGGGGTGATTTTTGCGCTTAGTCAACAATGCGAAAAATTACTTCATTAAAAAATCGCTTTCACGCTATTTAATTATCAAAACAGCTGAAAACTTTCAATGATTTGAAATTTTTAACTGTTGCCAATTTCTTTTTACTAACAAACAAAATGTTTGCAATTTATCTAAACAAGGCTTTTGCAATGATTTCCAATTTCGCTCATTGATTCTGCATTTGCAGGGTTATTACGATAATTGGGAAATTGGCGCTGTCTCCAACTACTCGGGCGAGTACGTATTTTATTTTGTAACCGGAATTCATAAGATAGATATAGAAGAAAGTTTCGTGACGGCCACGACAGCTAGTTGAACCTGGTGATAATTTTATGATGCATTAAACCACTTTTTATGCTTTTTCGTTTTTTTCCCCTTTTTAACGGGGAAGAAGCCTAAAAAGGCAACAGATAAATCACAATACTAAGTTATAGCTTGAATTTCGCTATACTTATTTAAAATGTATGAACAGAAATATTTGCATGTTCGTTAAAAGCTGCGACAGTTACCTAACTTATTTTATTGAAAATTAAATACCATAAAAAAGAGACAGCTTGCACCTTTTTTTTTTCTTTTTTGCTATTGTTGCTTCTAATTTGATTTTTTATTTTGCTGAATCTTGCATTAAAATGGCGTTCTTTTTTTTTTTCTTTTTTTTTTGCTTCAGTCGCACTAAAATTGTAATTTTCCTGCTTCAGCCTGCTCCAAGACGGTGTTTTTTTCCCCTCCAGTATGCTCCAAAATAATTATTTTTCCTCTCCAAAACAGAATTTTAGCTTCTCCGAAATGGTATCCATCGTATCCCACCCCGATATAGTTTAAATAAAATAGACTTGAGTTATGAGTATATGATAGTAAGTTATAGAGGCCGTCGACATACTTACAATTGAAATTTTTTAAAGAAAATATCTCATAGAACTGTGGAGAAAAATGCGTAGGCGAAATTAGAGGCGAACTATGCTTCTAATAGAAAGATACGGTAAAAGAAATTAGGGGGAGTGTTTAAATAATTGCAATGAAAAGGCACGCTAGCATTTAAAAGTGCAAAGGCAAAATGAAATGAGTTCAAGCTAGCAGGGGCGGCCCTAGCGCCGGACATTCCGGACCCCTGTCCGGAGCGGCATATTTTAGGGGCGGCATTTGGACTCGAATATAATTAGGCTGAAATAAAATTATATTTGGGC